>JBBPCS010063898.1:0-17296 GCA_037974645.1 Hollardia meadi
CACACACACACACACACACACACACACACACACACACACACACACACACACACACACACACACACACACTCTTTTCTTTTCAAAGGATATGCATGGATGGACAGCCCCAGACCACATTCATCACTGACATTATTATGAGTGGACATTGTTTTGGATCATTATTATAGCATGTGTGTCCCATGACTTGTTTTTGTCCTCCAGACTAAGGCAAATACAAGGACAGCTGAGTCCACACCCTGGACATCTGGCATGGGCCCAGAATTTGGGCAGAAAAATGCATGCAGTGAGAGGTGATGATGTGAGAAAAATATCAAAAGTAACATTATACCATAGATACCTCATGTGCAGTCCTTTGAGCTTGGAGATCCTCAGCTCAACTCGTCATCTTGTCCGAAAACATTTACTCTTTATCCTGTTGCACACTGACCTCCTCATCCTTATTGGTCTCTGCCATTGACATAAGTAAAGATGGACGACGCGTGTCATACTTCCTCTTACTGTACAAAAGTGAAGCCAAAATATCCCAAATACATGCGCTGCCATCTTGCACTGGTGACCTCATTTGGAGCCAGAGTCTACGCAGTAGTGACGGGGGGTGGAGTCACTGTATTGAGTTCCTGTTCATACACTTGCCCCACTCAATCACGAGTAGGGCTCAGCTGTCAATCATGACGCTTCACCCCCTTTTTACAGCATCAAATAACAAATAATAATACATTTTTATTTGTTTGGCGCCTTTCAAAGCACCCAAGGACACCTTACAATACACAAATACAATAAAAAGTTACAAACCAAAGATGTTCATCAAGATGTTTTGGCTTCACTTTTGGGGAGCTCTCATGTTGTTCATCTTTATATACAGGTGACGGTCACTGTTGGTTGCCCTCCCTCTGCACGACCTCCTCTGCTTCGCTTTCTACCACGGGCCTGTCCTTTTTGACCAGGCTCTGGAGTGTCTGTGGGTCTGTGTTTTGTACTAATGTTACCGCATTAGCCACTCAACGAGGTCTGTTGCTGCAGCGACACAGTCTTCGGCTCAAGGGGCTATGTACTGTGAGCCCATCGTTGTCATGGTTAGTCTCAACTTTCTCATGTCTCATTCACATCTAAGAAAACACCTAACATTAAAACTGCAAGCAGTGTTGAATGGGCCCTCCCACCCCCCTTGCCTTTCGGGGCATGGTGCGACCGTGTCCCCCTCCACGGAGACTGGCCGGTCGATGCATCCCTGAATTTTCCCACATTTTGTATGCCGCGTGAATGACTCGAACGTCATTTCCTGTGTCCACTATGTGGCGTTAGCGAACACCCACTAAATCCACGTTACGTTTCAGTACATTAGGCGGAGACCACACGGTGAAAATTTCATTTAAATGAAACTTTTGAAACAATTGATTGCCACATAAGGCTAACTTCCTGTTGCCAGTAGGTGACGCTGTTATTGTAACTGAATATTGGCATGAAAATGTCTTCAGGGCGGGACAGTGATCAAACTTCTGAAGTTTTGGGGCCGATTAGACCATGTACAGTGGAGATATAAAAACTTCTTCTTTTATGACCAAATATCGACATTCGCTGTGCCGCCACATGAAGCCTGTTTCAGGACCAGTGGAGATTTTAATAACTTTTCATCCTAAAGGTATTAAGACTGCACTGACCAAATTTAAATTTAAATGTCTAGGAGAAGTTCGCAAAAATATAACCCCTGGAAATGGCCAAAACGGTGCAAAATTTGAATTTCCTGTAGGTTGTAGAGTATGGGTCCAAGAGGCTTTTTTGTACATCTGGATATGATACATGTGCCTATAATTTTGTACCTCTGCGTGAAACAGACTGCGGGGGCTGCTTCGCTGAAATTTTCAAGGGGGCGCTGTAGAGTCATTTTGCCACAGCCATACCAAAGACTGATGTCATGGCTTCAGGGCAGGACTCTTATCACTCTCGTGAAGTTTGGCTCAGATTGGACCATGTACAGTGGAGTTATAAGGACTTCCTCTTTCATGGCCAATAAATGTTGCCACAGAAACTCCATTCAACGAAAAGTCCCAATATTAACAATAATGCATCAGGACTGGCCTTAAGTTATTCTGACCAAATTTTAGGTTGATCTGGTCAAGCAGCTAGGAGAAGTTCTTTAAAAATCCAAAACATGTTATTTCCTGTTGCCACTAGGTGTCCCTATGACTATACCTGAATATTGTCATGTAGATGTGTGTAGGGCCGGACTGTCATCCAGTATGTGAAGTTTGGGTCAGATTGGACCATGTATATAACAAGTTCCTGTTTCATGGCAAAACGTCAATATTCGCCTAGCCGCCACGGCTATACGGTGCAACGAAAACTCAGGATTTTAATAACTTTTCATCTGCAACTTGTCAAGATTGTCCTGACGAAATTACAAGATGATTGGATCAAAGTTTGTTAAAATACAAAGGGTGTGAATTGCCAAAAATGGCAACAAAACTCAAAATGGCCGACTTCTTGTTGGGTTTAGGTTATGGTTCCATGAGACTTTTTTTTGTAGATGTAGGTGTCATACGCATGCCTGCCAAATTTCGTGCATGTAGATCAAAGTGGCCCCGGGGGCTGCAGTTTAGGGAGTGCTAGCGAGCCATTTTGCCACGCCCACTGCCGAAACCACTGCCATACGTACCTTTTCACCACGACTGACAAGTGTGCAAAGTTTCATGAGTTTTTGAGCATGGGAAAGGCCTCAAAAATGCGATTCTTTTGGTAAAATAATAATAATCCGAGCAATTCCAATAGGGCCTTTGCACGTTCAGTGCTCGCGCCCTAATTATGGTAATGTGCATAAACAATGAACATGGCTATAATTAGTACTCCCAGCCATAGACATAGAAATATAGATACCTGGAAAAGGAAAGACTGCCCTGGATGCAAATATAAGTAAATGGGTGGAGCTGCAATTTTTCTGGATAAAAGCTATAACGTGTACATTTTTCAACCAATTTCAGTGAGTTGGAGAAATTTTTTTGTGCATGGAGTACAGTTACTTAGAATCTCAGTTAGGTTAATCGCTGCTAGACGCTCAAGAGAGTGTGTATCAACATGTGGCTTACATGAACTGAATTCCTTATGCAGTGGAGAATAAACTATTATCTTTAGGAACTGTAGCAACTGTAGCATGTTTATCAAGCATGGATATGGATTTTCCCTAGTTTACTATTGTGGAGACATCCCTATATAATTTAATGTACATGAAATGTGCAGAAAGTTTAATGGAATGTTTGGAATATAAGTGTAGCCTTATATAGTATGGAATGAGATGTAGCAGGCCCTAGTACAACAATATAGAGTTTAGCACAGCAGTAGTTAGGACTTTGAGGTACAGTTAAATTTTTTATTCAGTATTTCATAGTTAATGAGCTGTGTTATGACCTGGATCACAAGAAAAGCAAAAGAGAAAGGGACGTAGACAGAAAGTCATTTCCACAATGTAGAAAACTTTCTGTACATTTTAGCTACATTAAATTATATTATATAGAGAGTTCTCCACAACTATTAACCAAGAAAAATACTCCAAATCCATGCTTAACAAATGTGTTTTTACCATACCTTATGACAATAAATTATTTATCATCATCTAAGTAATTCAGTCAGCCTATAACGCTAATACACACTCATTTCATGAGCGTCTAGCAGCCCTAACTATCGAGATAAGTAACTGGAGACAAAACTTATTTGTACTGCATCTACATCATAAACCCTTGAATATAAAAAAGACTCATTGAAATTGGTTGAGAAATGTAAATGTTATGTTTTTTGTCCATAAAAACGGCAGGTCCCCCATTTACTTATATTTGTTCTCAGGCGAGTCTTGACCTTTCCAATATGGCGGCCACGTGGACATATCGCAAGAATAAGCCAAAGCAGCCAGTGCAACATCTTCGTATATGATCTATGCTCACAGCTGTCAAGCTAGCATTAATTAGGGAATTTTGGCTTCACTTTTTCCTGCCATTCCTGGGCGACTATAGCTTGTATCCGCCGAGCCTTGTGTAAGACTCTTGTCGTGCACAATGAGTGCAAGGACAGAGTACACGCAGGTAGGCAGGTATGTAGGTAGACAGGCAGGCAGGTAGGCCATCCAATCATTTTATTCAGGTCCAATGAAATGATTGGATGGGCTTATTACAGGCCTGTGACAGACACAGGATTTTTCTCTTTTTTCTCATTTGATTTATTGATTGTTGTTAGGATGTCACAAGGTTCTACAAATATTTAAAAATTCCTTCTAAAATATTTACCAACCTTAGCTTTCATCTGACTACTGCAATAATGGTCACAGGCAATTTTCCAGGTTATTTTCCACCACGTGTTGTTTGAGGATTCCAAAGCAGCAGCAGTTTGCACTGCAGAGCCCTTTTTTCTCTGAGCACCATCATACTGTATTTGGGACACTTCGCATGAAGTTTGACTTTATAGAGTTTTCTGGTGTCTTTGAGAGGCCACAGTCGGCCTCTGGGACCAGAACAAAATACAGCACTGCAGCAGCAACCTGTCAGTGTGTGTTGGTTCTATGCCATAGGTAGGTCTCCTAGAAATAGGCTGCCCACGCAGCCATCCATCCATCTACACCACACATCAGCCATGATGTACGAGACACTGCACAAAGCCCATTACTCAAACTCTCTGCATGCTCTGCTCTCCCCTCTGACACACACACACACACACACACACACACACACACACACACACACACACACACACACACACACACACGCTCACCTGCTCACAGTATGTAGGTTGCTGCGACAACTGCTAAGGGTCACAGCACAGAAAAGAAAAACTTCATCCTACTTTTCCCCCTTTTAAGAGGCAGGCTCCTGTGCAAAAGCTTAGATTGATCCTAGTTTCATTCTACATGGTTAGTAACTTCAGTCAACACCTAAAGCTGGTAAAAAATAGGACTAAACCTAATGAAATTTAACTTATTACTTAATCAACAAGTGTAAAAAAATGTATTATGGAGCAGCAACTTCTAACCTCCAACTTTGACTTTTGTATTAGTGGAAACACGACAGTAAACCGAGGAAAATAATCAAAATCCATGCTTGATAAACATGAGCTACAGTTCCTTATGACAATGGCTTATTGTCATTGATACACAATCCTCTCTGGAGCGTCTAGCAGCGATTAACCTAACTATCGAGATTCCATCCATCCCGTTACCAATGAACCTGTTCACCTGTGGAATGTTCCAAACAGGTGTTTTTGGAACATTCCACAACTTTCCCAGTCTTTTGTTGCCCCAGTCCCAACTTGTTTGAGATGTGTTGCTATCATCAAATTCAGAATGAGCGTATATTTGGGTTGAGTTGATAAGGTCAAACATTAAATATATTGTCTTTGTGCTGTTTTCAATCCAGTATGTGTCAAAAATGATTAGCAAATGATCACATTCTGGTTAGTTTTACACAGCTTCCCAACTCTTTTGGAAAGAAGGTTGTAGTTGAATGTCAATGGCAACAAGAAGTGTCACTACAAACACACAGCGGTTCGTGTTTATGTTTTAGTGACTGCATCATAGAATAACTGCAGTGTGAGAAAAAAAGTGTGACTTCATAATTAAATGTCTTGGTTCCTCAGTCACAGAGCCTCCTCTCATCTGCTCTGCGCTTTCATGCCATTTCATTTTTCTCCCTCCTCTCCCCACTTCTCCTCAGCTCTGATCCTTTCCTCCTCTCCTTTCTTCCCATCTACACCGCACTGGAACATTCCGCGATGATCAATCAGATTACATAAGAGCACTGCAGTGAGAAGCAGCAAGAGAGAGAGACTGCGAGACTACAGAGAAGTGAGGGGTGCCCTGCCATGTCGCCTTCCCTCTTTTACAATACTGCTCCTTTCTTTCTCCCCTCACACACACAGTCCACACTGCAATGAGGGTCAGACAAAGGTGATTTCTTCAACAGTAAAACGTGGGTTTGGTAGCTTAAAGAGGAAAGCAAGATTAATTCCACTCCAGAGCAGGAGAGCCTCTGAAATATCTAGAGGGCTGATGGAGCTATTACTGAATACCAATTACTGGTTACCAATCCAGGTGGTGGGAAGACATCTGACAATGGACATGACTGCAGGCATGACCATGTTTTTGTTTATGCAATTGAAAAGTGATATTTTGTGTTTGTAAACTGAATTCTGGAAATAAAATTAAAAAAAACAAAACAACATTACTGAAGTTATTTTGAATCAGTGACATTGAAACCACTGGCCTTAATTCCAGGTATACAGAACCATTACATGAATGCACAAAGAACATAAAAGCAGCAACATCGCACAACTTCGGAGTGAAAAAGGCAGATTAAAGTAAGAAATGATGAGAACAATAGCTATTAGATCAGCTGTGTGAGCAATACAAACAAGAGGGCAATACAAGGGAAATAGAAATTTGACAATCAAAGTATGGAAATTGCTGGGACACAGTTTTTTTCCCCCAGCCAAATATTTAGACTGTACTTGATTAACGATTGGCAACACAATTTACAATAATGTTTTTAAATGATGTGCCTATCCAAGTAGCACTAAAAGAACATGGCAGCGATACAGAACAAAACAAATGCAAGAAAAACAATCAAGCCAATATTAACTTACTGCAGATACTGTATATTATTATCAGTGTATATGTTAGCTGAAAATCCCAAGTACAGAAAATTCAGAAAATAGGTTAAAGTCATTAATAAATACAAATCTAAGGGATCTGTATCAAGATTGTTATAAATAAAAATACAGTATAAATTACTCCTGGTTGATATATTGTTAACTGGGTTTTTAAACTGTCACAAATTCAGCATTAAACTATACTGTATATAAAGCATTCTGCAAATCTACTTTACAAACCAAGACTTTGTCAGTTTGCATGCTGAGTGAGGGCAACTGCCTGAAACATCGGGGCATGAGCAAAAATAAAGTTCTGCTCATGACTTCTTTCTTTTGGGCATTCAGTCCTGTTCTATGTATACATTCAGATATTGTGTATTGAGTTATTACCAAATAAACCATGGGAGCAAACAACTTTAGCTTTTAGATTATTCCTGTAATTTTCAATGTCACAGTTGACTGCTGGCCCACCAGGAGGCCACCAGCTTCAGAGATTTGAGTGGTGTGTGGTTGCCTGCTGTAGCAAAGGTCTTTTAATCCTAATGTTGCCATTAGCAAATGCAATCATAATCATTACTAACAGCCAAACTTAAACGGTTTTATCAAAGTTCTGCGTGTAATAAGTGGTGTTGCCGAACCTAGATTTCCAAGATGGCGGACGCGTTTACGCATGCGCTACTCACAACATGAAGCTACTCAGATTGGGTAATAGTAGATACTAGGACCTCCCCTAAGTGGAATGCAACAATCATTCATACACCTGTGACATTCCTGCTATGACATGTCATTGGGTATTTGGCTCAGTGAAGACGAAAGGTGCAAAGGTATTGTGAGAGCAGGGTAAACTCATAACAGGCATTATATGTTGATGGCCTGCTTTTATGTTTCAAATCCAGTCTCTTTCTGATGTATTCGATATTCTGATTGTGAGTTTGTAAGCTCAACCAGTTTTATACATTAGCCAAAGATATTCCTCACTTAGCATTCCGTTTGTCCACTCAGTGTCTTAGTGTAAATAGTACTTTATGCACAACATTTTGTATTTTGCCAATCTTCAAAGTATTTGTCAATACATGAAACCAGCATAATGACGTGTGATTTTCAGAATTTTTTCACCAACATTGACTGTTGTAAGAGTATTAAGTTAAAAAAAGACAAATATAACCCAGTTTGGCCGTTGTGATTGCCTCAACTTGAAAGAAAGTGTGGAAACCATGTCTCCCCAGTGGTGCAGCCAGTAAGTTACCTTCTGTGGGGATACAATGATGGAGCACTTTGTGGACAATGCAAATGATCATACGCTGTTGCTATGAAATTGATTCATTGGAATTTATTCAACTGTATAATAATTTGAAGATTTCGTTTATGCTGCTATCAAACTGCATACACAGGTGTTCCTGTTATTTAGCCTTCCATCACTAATATAAATGGGATGGACGAAATAATGGAAATGATGCGATACAATTTAACAACACCACAATCTACATCTCCAAAATGATGATACACTTGGACCACCGCCTTTCCACGGAAACATAACATTACACCCTTGATAAAGGTAGGATTTACTACAGGTTGTTAGACTGCATTAGTTTTAGCTAGGTGGACCTAATAAAGTGGCAACTGTTTATTGCAGTCCATTTGGACTGGAGAAAATTAAGACCGACTTATGTGCGAGTTCTACACTTTAAGTTGGCATTAACTGCAGGCTACAGAGATCAATTTGATGTGAGCTATGTTGTGACTTAGACTTATGTTCACTGTATATCAGTACTGAGGGACTCCAGGGAGCAAATCTGGAGAAAACTCTGTGTTTCAGTTTGGTAGATTGATTGGAACATTGGTCTGAAGGTAAAGCTAGTCCAGCTGGGACCAGACTAGTCTGAAGGCATACATTTCCATGGTGTCTTAGGTCAGACCTTTTTTAACCTACTTTACCTGGTTTTCAGAACTGAGCCCAGCTAATTAGATCTTGCTTTATTCAACACCCCTCTATTAATGTATGTTTTCTTTAATTGTTTAGCCTATTATTGGGAGGATTGTGTGACGTTGTAATAATCATGACTGCTGAATAAAATTGGAAATCTTCATCCCCTGCTGAAATTCAGACTCATGCCTCATCCTCTTTCTCTCTGTTCATCCTTTGAACCTGTTAAAGGTCACCTTCAAAGCAGGCTTCACTTTTAAAGTACGTACACAGCCCTCAGCACACACATCGAGTCCTCTCCACCTGGGACAGCACAGCTGCCACTCACCCTCAACCTGTTCTTCCCATCTCTGCCTTCATTCCTTTGTTTATATCTCTGTTATTTCCATGAACATTCATAAACAACTTTGCAAAAGCAAAAGGACAAATTAAGTTGACATCACACATCTGTGCAACAGTATCTCTGCAGAATCTGGGGTGTTATGTATTCAGCTCTTGTACTCCAGTTCTACACAACAGACTGCAGTTAGAGTTGCAGATGAACTGTGCCATCATCCATCTGCAATGACTGTCATCGACCTCTGAGCCCTCTGCCAATGTACCATCAGAATCTGTCCATAACTTTAAATTTAGTTATCTGGCTAACAGATAGACAAACAAACAAACAACTTGGTGGCAGTTGCATGTTTCTAGCCCAATTTGTTTTCTTACACTCACCCAATATAAATGAAAACCGGTAACACATTAAGATAGTTTTCTCTGGAGAGAAGAATATCTGTGAATGCCACTACCAGCTTCAACTCACTGTTAACCACTTCTGGACCACTCATAGCCTGCCACGTAAGCTGCGGTTTTTCCCTGAGCAAACACCCATTTGATGGCTTGTACCGGCTCCAGGATTCTCCCCATCATTTGTTGCTTTGAGCCCCACCGTGTTGCACAGTCTTCCAAGGAAAAAAATATTCAGCCTTTTAATAACTTCTAAATAGGTTAACTATCGTAAGACTATATGTCTAAACTACCACATTATCCATTTACTGTATATGCCACTGACATACAGTTACACATACAGTCCCATATGGTGATCACACAATGTCAAATTTCCTCATAGGGATGTAACGGTTACCGGTGTCACGGTAAACCACGGTAAAATTCCCGACGGTAAAGGTTACCGTCGAAGTTTTAATTACCATGGTAACCGCTATTTTGTAGCTCTCTAAAGATGACACAAGTCTGATTTGAATCTTCTCCTTGGTAACCATATGCACAATATATATCAAACTGATAAATTATCAATAATGGGAAATTTTACATTATTGGCTATTGACGAATATTGAAATTATAGCCAATAATACAAAGCCAAATTGCTCAATTGACTTTACAAGCACAGCATCTACACACTGATACAGTAGGTGGTGGTTTGCAATTTGCCAATAAATGAAGATGACGAAGATGAAGAGGAGGAAGAAGAAGGCTGCTGTTGTACACATGACTAGAGAGCCAAAAATGTCCTCTCTGGTGTGGACATTTTTTACAACACAATTGTAATTTACAATACATGTTCCACAAAGGTTCAGAGAGGCGGGAAAAGTGTTGGAAAAGTGGAAAAAACAAAACAAACCTTATTAGAGCTATAGAATATTAAATCATCCATCTTTGCTTTATACATCTTAGCCTTTCTTACCGTCAGCTGTGCAGAAACTACAGGGTTATCAGCTGCTTTTTAAAATACAAAAATGTGAAATTAACAGTTATCTTCTCTGTATCGGCCATGAAAAGCAGGTATTTATCGGTAATCTGTATCAGTTCATGGGTCCTCTAGTATTTAGTGTAATTCCACATATCAAACTTGGGCAAATGCCATGGATCATTTTTCCCATTTTTTTTTTTCAACCAATCAAAAAGATTTTTTTCCCTTTCTGTTACATTGAGTTGTCTTTTTTAAAAACTGAAAAAGCAACACGCAACATCATTGTGAGATTCTCACAATTATGTGAAGGCACGCTCAGCTATTCACCCACCAATATGCACACACACACACACACACACACACACACAGAGAGAGAGAGACACAGAGAGAGAGAGACAGAGAGAGAGAGAGAGAGAGCTCTAAATCACAGAAGTGCATTGACCAATATGTTGTCCAACATTAATTATGAATCCACCAATCAGCCTCACTGCTCCTTCTGAATAATTCAGCAGTGGTATATGCCGTTTAATTGAGCCTGACCAGACCTGAGGACGAGCAGTCAGCCACTCTGGTGATTGACTGTGTATGTGTGTGTGTGTTTGGGGGATTAGCAGAGGAGGGAGAATAAAAGCGATACAGCGAGTAAGAAGACTGCCTGTGTTCAGATCTGCTTTTAATTTACAGTTGGTGCAAACTCAACACTTCCTCCATGTTAGCTGTTGTCTTGATAAATTCAGTGTAATAATGTACATTTGTATGTATATTTGTAATAATGTACATTTCCATCAGCGCAACAAGTCATGTCATACTCATCAAGACTGTTTTCACTCACTAATTATTTTAAATTGTTTACAATTTGCTATTTTTTATGTTAAGCTACCAAATGAAACTCAAGACTTCCTGCAGATGCATCACAATAAAAGCTCTTACAAACCGGATTCCAGATGAGATGCTGTGCAAAACAACTGAATGTGCTAACTTGCTTTTTTGACATGTACTAATTTGAAAACAGTAAAAATAAAAAAATATTTAAAGTCATCAACTTCATTGCTTTTTGTCAGTATATGCTTATCCTGGTGTCAGCAACACATTTCAAACTAGAATTATTGCATCCATGTCTGTCCAGACTCATAATATATGTAGTGACTGATAGAGAGCTTGGTCACATGGTGCAACAACAATAATCTGAAGCTCAATAACAACAAACTCAAAGAGCATGTGGTGGACTACAGTGTTTCAAATATGGATGTTGCTGTAAAGAAGCTACAAATTCTGAAACATGGATTTTTCACACACATGTTCAACAGTTTCAAGGTGGACAACCACGATTAGTGTCACCAATTCAGTATCTGACTGAATGTGAAATGTGGTCACAATCTATATTTGTGTGAATTTTTTTCATAACGAGAGTATGAATTATTGAGTTATGTGAGGTCACAGTGACCTTTGACCAACAAATTCTAATCAGTTCATCCTTGAGTCCAAGTGGAGATTTGTGCATAATTTGAAGAAATTTCCTCAAAGCATCCCTGGTATATTGTGTTCACAAGAGTGGGATGGATGGACGGACAGACAACCCGAAAAGATAAGGCCGCCGACGTTGAGGCCTAAAAAAACAAGATTCGGCAGCCAAACTCGAGGCTTCAAAACAGTATTCCACAAACACGTCACAGAGGCTCTGTGCACTATTTATTATACAGTCTATGGCTGTTGTATTGATGGAATTAGAGCTGCGTGAAGGCATTATTACAGAGTAAAATGAGCCAAAAGTTGGGTGAGGATTCATATAGAAGCCCAGCACTCATGGTAAATGATATTTTGACTTATCAGGCTGTGCAGTCATAAATCTAGTGAGCCCTCTGACAGGTGACCCCAATATCAAGCGCGACCTAATGTACCTTCAAACTACCTGAAAGTCCTACTCTCACCCAGCACAGAGTGGAAAATCAGCAGCACGACCCCGCCTTATATCTACATTGTATCTGCTTGTGTTAAACTACAGTGGCTGGCCCAAATAGGTAGGTAGGTAGCCCATTCAGTAGTCTAGGCACCATCAATGGTCACTCACCAGTATGTTTCAGTATCCATGAACCTTGCGCTGTACCTGCACCTACCATGTTCACTCCTTTGTAACGTAACAGCTGGCTGACAACATGGTAAACTAACTGGCCTGCTAACTGTGCATTATTCTATATTTACCATGAGAGTTTTTTAATAGAAAAACAAAAATTTATTAATGACAGATATATTGTTATCAGATGTTTTCACTTGAATATTGATGGGTATTGCTCACTGTCTGCTGGGCTCTATTTTACCTCCTGCAGGTATACTTCTCTTTTCCATAGGAAACTAAATCTTTGATATGCTGATCTGTGTTGTCAGAGCTGGGATACTCTCATACAATACACTCAGTACCGTCTCTAAAGACTTTGGTTTCTAGTGAGAATTCCGGTGATGACCAGTGTTTTCAGTAACAACAAATCACAGCAGTGTGGTGACCTCTAAGAACTGCAGCATCCACACATAGAGAACCACAGGGAACTCCCATTATACTGCAACACAGTTGCAGGCTCACAGGTGATTCTGTGATACACAATATATTTCGAGACAGCCATCTGCAATATGACAGTATCTGTTTACCTGAGGAGGAAAACATAACCAGATATAGCTAAAGACTAGAAACCAGCCTGTGTTTATTCACTGCCTTATCAAGAGCTTTCACTTTTACAGAGGTGAACAGAGACTGTGTGTATTGAAATGTATGGTCTCAGCTTTTTTAAGCACACACAGCAAAACATGCAATGTCATTTAAATGTCAGACAATCAGAAAATGGCAAATTGCTTAACTGTGAGAAACATTTCAGAAAATGTCTGCAGGAAAATGATACACCATTGCTTCAGCATCATTAGACAAAATGCTACCACACTGCTGTAAGTGTATCGCATTATTTATCCTACTGCTAGGGACGCACAATATGTATTTTCTTCAACTGATACTGATAACTGATAATTACCTGCTTCTCATGGCTGATACAAGATAACCAATAATTTATTTTATTTTAAAAAAGGTTAAATATAATACTTTAAACATTATTAAAGCAGTAAACAAATATATAGTAGAGTAATGACGTCCTGAACAGTCACCCATATTTTCAAGAGAAAGCCATTAATAAAAGCTGTAGTTTTGAGGGTTTTTCCCGCCCTGTGATGAGACTACTGCTACATTAAAGCTCCTTTCCGATACTCACCCCTTGAAATTAATCTCTTGGCAATTTATCATGTTGAAGTCTTGATTAGTCATTTAATCAATTAGCCGATCATCAGAAAAATTATTATTTTGATACTTGGTGCAGTCAGGCAGGTATAGAGGTTAAAAATCCTCATAAATAGGCAGCAGGATTCACTCTCTAATAACATTACATGATGAAACTATAGTGAAACTGGAGTCACTGTGACAAGTGTTTTCTCGTGCTGGTTTTCGATGGTCCTTAATTGATGCTTCAACAGTAAAATATGTTTGTTTGTTTTTTCAGTGGTGCAGCCTGAGAGAGAACATCCTCATTTTGACTATAAAGACACTGAAAGCAAACAAACCACTCATCACTTTGTAACCCACCTCTGCTCTCTCTCTCACACACACCAGGGGCCAAATATCACAGAAGCACAGGGCACGTTTGGTCAGTGTGCTGTCACCTCTGAATAAAACTGAGGAACATTAACATTAAACTCACCTGTGTGAATGACAAAAAGCCATCACTCTAACAGCAAACCTGCCTGCAATGTTGACATATTCCATGTCTGAAAAGGGCTCAAGCCCACTGGATGACAGTGATTTACCTGATTGACGCTGGATGGGCCCCCCGTCTGCCCCGCTCACACACTAACTATATTGCAGATTGGCTTAAACACACCCACACACGGCAGTGTTTGGTTGATGGATAGTCAAGGAATTGTGTGGCTCAGAGAGAGGACATAACATTTATGAAACTAGGAGAGAAGTCATTAAACTTTCATATTAGAAAAAGAGCTCATCACTTTCTTTGTGTGTGTGTGTGGTGCACTGCTGATGGAGGACTATTGCTTTTTCCACTGCCATTTCTCCCCCTAATGCAACCCCCATAATCCCACCCTATACCACACAGGATGGCTTCATCAGACATATTGTTTTTCGGGAAACACTGAAGGCTTTTTGAACAAACCAGCCCTTCAGTGTTTCCCGAAAAACAATATGTCTGATGCAAACTAAAGAAACTTTTGCATAAATCTAAAATCTGTACTTTTCTGCACACTGAATCAGAATTTTAAGTAGAGAACATTTAGAGTGCTATTTGTGAAGTCATTGTTTTGCCTTACAGTACAAAACTTTTGATCACTTGAGTATTTTATTCACTGAGGTGATCTCAAGTTGTCCAGCATTTATACTATTCACTGATGTCTAAACGATATCCACTACAAAAGCCATACACTTTCCACACATAAAGTGCTGTTTATGAAAAGAGAATATGAGCAGTGTATTTCAGATTAGGCATACATGCTCTTCTATGTTTTGAGCCCATGGTGAAGTGGAAAGAATTTGGATAAAACACTGAAACCAATAATAAAACATTGATGGTATAAGTGCAAAGCCAGTGTCGCTGAATGAGGTTTTTTTTTTTTTTTTGCACTTTTCAAAGTAATCTATAATCTGCAAATCAGAGTACATTCATAAACTTATTTTTCTGCACTTAAAAATCTTGCTTGTTGTAGCATCTGTCGTGCAACTATTCCTTGTTTTTAGCTTTTTGCTGATACTAATCACACCATTGTCACTCCACATCCTTTAATTTTTACTTTGGTGATTGCTCTTGTATAGTTTCTATTATTTCATATACTTCTATTTATTAATTTTTTACTTTCTCTATTTATCCGTTTTTGTCCTTGTGCTCCTGCAACACCCCAAATCCCCCTCTGTGGACCAAAAGGCTCATCTTATCTTTTTATTGGCATCATTTGATTTGCCTGTGCTCATGTGCTTTTTAGTTTGACTTTTATTTTGAAGTTCTTTGTGAAGCCTGTTTCAACATGAGTGCTTTAAACTAAATCATTGATTACCTTTCATGATGATTATGTCAGTGCCATGATGGTGCACAGGTACATGTGATGAATTAATGATACAAGAGCTATATAAAGTCACAGCTGTGTGTATGGAAAAATGCTCTGCTGCTGTTGGAAAACCTCACTGACGTGTTTATTTTCAGGTTTTCTTTAACTGCTAATAAAGAAGAGAAAACCTGCCTGGATGAGTATCTCATGAGTGAACCACAGCTTGCCACAATATTTTATGACGGTCCACCTCCCAAAAACATCTCCTAACATTTCAAATCTTTGATATAGATTTGAGAAAAGTGACACAGAGGTAGTGTTTTATGTCTGTTTTGGATCCTGTGACTTTAATCAACAATATTGCACACAAACACTATTATTACCTCCACGGAGGGGGTTTATGTTTTGTTCAGCTTGTTTATCCCTGAGCTCCACTGGAGCTGCTCAGTGCTCGGATCAGACTGTGTTTGTACTGGGCAGCTTCCAGGTGTGAATGTGTGCAACTGTGTGAATGTGCTCAGAGCTTTCCTGCAAATGAGAGGCTTACTCTCAGAGACATCCCTGAATAATTAAAGGTTAAATAAAAGGAAATAAAAAACACGTAATGGTTTCATGTAACATTGCCAAAATCATAACAATGCTTTTTTCCATCAAACTCAAGTGTGACTATGGATACAAACATACGCAACTAAAAAGACTAATAACTTTCTTTTCGATATGCAAATTAAAATCTGACTGAAGTAAATGTCTTGCTTGTGAATATAATTTTTTTTTGATACCAGTGTTCATGATGTTAGTTCAATCTGAGCATTTGTTATTTTCACATATGTGCTTAAAGAGTTTTCTGGTTTTCATAGGTGTATGTTAACTTAGTGAAATATTTCCAATTTACAACTACATAATTAATGCACAGCTAAGATGAAGCCAACAGTCATCCGGTTGTCTGTCAGATATACCCAAGTCCCCAGGAAGAGCGCCAGTCTGTGAAGCCAATTTGACATAGTGGCCAAACTGTGTAATTACACCGTTATGTGATGCAAACTGGCTAGTATTTTCAACAATGTGGACAGGTTGGTCCCCTACACTACAGGGTCCAGCAAAAAATTTACTTTGTGAAAAGACCAGTAAACACACATACACAGACAGAGCATGACACAAGACACAGCATGGCTGTGTAGAGCACTAGTCTGTCCAAAATCTCTCTACTAATTCCAGGAATCTCTGTGTATCTACGTGTCCTTCACATACCTCGAGAACCGTTTGTCCGATCTACTTCACACTTCGCGGGTGTGGTTGCTGGGGATCCGAGAACGTGCAGTGTCGGATTTGGTGCAATTTGGACACGCAATACGTTCAATATTAATAAACTTTGAACAAACAAGCGATCGGCGCTCTGTGCAGCAGCGGAGCAAACGGGCACTGCACACAGGTGTTTTCAGCTGTATTTCCAGTGTGACCATAAAGATCTTTCCCCGCAAACATGGGCTAGTGGATAATCCCGCCAAAGGTTCCGGGGCAATGTAGCGCGTCAGCTGACATGCATTATTATTTTTTTTATTTTTATTTGACAGAGTGAGAAATAAGAGGTGTGGCGTGAGAGCATGTGAAGAGCGTCATTTGCGTGACTCTCACGCTCAATGGGTGAGAGTTGGCAGCTCTGGTTTATAACTCCAACTATTAATTCCACTCAGATGTATAACTAAGAATAATTATCAGCTCAAAACATCTCTGTTATCCTTGAATTGAACCGTAAAATTGATAGTGGGCATTCGCCGAGACTGCACGAAGTTCATGAGAAATGACGGTTAATATTAAAAATTAACAACATTAAAAATTCCATAATTATAATGTCAGCTGTCAATTTGCGCAAATAGAATATTTTCCTGGTAAGCGATTAACACTAGCACTAGCAGCAGCAGGGGCCTCTGAACACGACGAAATGGTCATCCTCGCAGCGGTCCGCGGGTGATTAATTCGGA
>JBBPCS010063919.1:0-17294 GCA_037974645.1 Hollardia meadi
CCTCGGAGCAGACCCCGGCTCTATGGTGGGCGGCCATCTGCCTTGACCGGTTGGGTTGAGAGAGAGAGAGACAGAGAGACAGGGAGAGAGAGATAGAGAGAGAGCGAGAGAGAGAGAGAGAGAATTTTAGACAGAATATTTCTGTAGCACATTTCAACAAGAAGGCGATTCCAAATGCTTCAGACGAGAGATACGTATAGAGAGAAATGGTGAGAAAGCAAGGACGGTGCAATTGTCATGATTTAGCAATCCCATTGCAGTTACATGGTGTACGCCTTTGACCATAAGGCCTCAGGGACACCCTCAGAGAACCACATGGATGAAATAATACTTTGTTTGCTGCACTCAAAAAATAATTTTTAGCCTCTTTAATTTCCTATCCAGGTAGTCACATGTAACATATCTCCTTTTAAATTTTGTGCTACCAAAGAAAAATTTAAATATGTTATTGTGCATAAAAATGGTAATGGAAAGCATAACATTAATATTGACAAATATGACTTATAATATAACTTATAATTCTGATCCATGCAGAAACTGAGGAATAACATAATTGCTGGCTACCATTTGTGTTTGGATTAGTCAGAAGTTGAAAAAAAATTGACAGACCTTTTTTTTTTTTTTTTTTTAAACTAAGATGGTTAGAAGAGGAGGTGAGCTCTGAGGAGGTATGCCAGGTATTTATTTATCATAACAACAGATGTTTAGCCGGGTGAGTCAAATGTAATTACAAAATCTGACAGACATCAACTGAGGCTAATACCTGAACAGATATGCAGACTGGTATTTGGAAAGCTGTTGGAGGCTTGTGCAGCTTCCCTTGATATACATTATTTTGTGCAAGACTTTGTTTCCTTGAACCACTAAAACAGAGGTGATGAGTACAAACTTAGCCTGACCTAGAGTTAGAAATATTCCCTTTAAATTTTGCACATCTGACTCAGGTAGGTTTTCCATGATTCAGAACAGGTACAAAATTTTGGACCCATTAAGATTTTGTGTCTAAATCCCAACTTCATACTTCATCAAAAAGTTCATACAACCCACAATATGAAATTTTGATTATGAGACACAATGGAAAGGGTTCATCATCTGAGGACCCTGACTATGCCTAGTTAATTTCTTGACAATCTGCCCATTAGATTTTGATATTTCTGGTGGAGGAAGGGTCAGGGGGCGTGACTAAAACTGTTGTGAATATCCACAGCATGGTAATTCACATTTTGACGTGGACATTTTGGCCTGGCAGTAGTTAACAGGACATCAGAAGGTACGAATTATTATTAATCATTATCATGAATATCAATTCCAAATCTGGACACTAACTGTCAAGACATCTGCCACTGGTCAAAGTGTTGGATGGACCAACGTGATCATCCTAACCCCTAACCCCCATCACAAACAGTGCAATAAGTGTGAATTTGCTTCACATGCAACTAATTGAAATACTGTAATCTGTATCATTAGACATCATGGCTGGGAAAAGAACATGAAATACCTGTCTTTGGAGATGGCAACAACATCATTCCCATGATTCACATCAATGACCTGGCAAGGTTGGGCACACATACAAACATACAAAAACTTCATTGAAGTACACAGAGTCATACTCTGTAAAAGGCTTTAAGAAATATCCATATTAACATAAATTGGTGTCAGAAATTATATGTAAAGTCAATATTTATATGCTATAAACTGTAATATTTCTTTATGTTAAAGTGTGATTCAGAATGTGATTGAACATCAGCCTAAGCCATATTACCTGCTAGCTGTGGACAATTCCAACAATACCATGGAGGACATTGTGAAGGTTTGTGTAGCAACTGTTCAAGAAATCTTTTGTCAAAAATTAGAGACATATCCCTATGAATAGATTGAAGTTGTTTAAGGCTTGTTAAAATCATGCAATGACATCTTTAGAGTTAAATACTGTTGTACAAACGTTGGGTGTTGGGGTTAGAGCTTCATATTGTTTTACACAAGTAAAACAATGAATCAGGTCTTATTTGTGACAGTGATGCAGTATACTCATGTATATTTATACTGTCTATGCTTGATATGCTTTCATATACAGTACAGACGATGATATAATGACATGAGAATTGTTTCTCCATTAGACAATTGCCTCTGCGCTTGGACTAGGGAAGATTCAGAAGAAGCTGATCGAGGAAGCCTTCCTCATAGAGGACTTGAGTGTATGTTGTAACTGTTTCAATTATACTTACATTACTGCAATTCTCTGGAGAGCTTGTTTTAATGTCACAGCTAACATTGAATTATTCCCATTCTTGCTGCAGTATTGCTGATAAACGAAATGAAATGAAAGTGAAAGCTTCTGAATTGAAAACTTCTTCCCAGCTCAAAATTTTACAAAGCCTTTGAAAAAAGTGCAAGAAACACCCTTATTTGCTTTCTCTCCAAGAGTGAGATTAGATGATTGATATAAATCTCATGTCTGCATAGAACAGATCTGCAATCAGGATGTGGTTTGCTTAGCTTACCGCTGAGACTTGAAGTAGGAAGAAACAGCTCACCAGGTCTGTTCAAAGTTCACAACACCCTTTAACAACTATAAAGCTACTAATTAAACATTATATCTGGTTCGTGTATTTGTACACAAAATGAAATGTAAAAATTTAATTATTAGTATTGAAGCTATTTAGGGATGCACTATGATACTGGATATCGGCAAAACACAATAGGCCTATCATGCATTCCTAGGGCTATGTCTTACGAAGCAGCAGCTAGGCGCAATGACTGTGTGCGGCTTCCTGCAGTCTCAACATCAGAGTGAGATTGCCAGGTTTGGTGCCATTATGCCTACAGACACAAAAACCAAACCCTGTGCTCTATGACCATATCTGGCAGGCAGCCCTATAGTCAGAGGTGTTGCACATAAGTTCCAACCCAAAAACCTCAATTTGTTATTTTTATATATCTATGTGTACACAGAATTAACAAAAGAGATATGTTGTGTTTATTGGTGAGCTTTAGACGTGTTGGTAGGAGGATTTTTTAACTTTGGACAGAACCAGGCTAGCTGGTTCCCCCTGCCTCATGTCTTTATGCTAAGCTAGGCCAACCACATCCTGACTCCAGCTCCGTACGTAGCACACAGACATGAGATTGATATCCATCTCATCAGCTCATTCCTTGAAAAAATAATTAATAAGCTCTAAGGTTTGTTAACACATTATTTCCCATGACAGGTTATGGAAATTGATTCCATGCTGGTCAACCTTCGTATGGAGGGTGTCCATCTCAAAGAACTGTTCTCTATCAACTGGTTGTGTCAGTCTGGTCTGGTGGAAAACATAGAGCTGGTGGTGGAGGAATACCGGCAGACCAGGAGACTGCTGGTATGCATGAAAGCAGAAAATAGAAACATGTCTCTGTCCAAAGAATACACAAAAGTGTTAAAGGAAATATGAACTGTTTAAATCATGAAACGGGGGGCTATATCAAAATTTATCAACATAGTGTTGCTACTTTCCCATGTGTCTGAAAGTTGTAGAAGATAATGAAGTTGTGCTATATAGGTAATGCATGTAAGAGTGTTCTTTCCAGCCCATCCGTCTGTGTGTACTGGGTCCACCTGCAGTGGGGAAGAGCACAGTGTCCAAACAGATCTGTGAACACTACAAACTCCACCACATCACACTGAAGGAGACCATCTCTCAAACCATCTCACAACTAGTGAGCTTCTCCTAAAGCACACAAACACACATGCACTATTGTGAAAAAAACAAATACACATACATTTTCTCTACATGCCCTCACAACTGAGTTTTGATCCCCATTTCTAGGAATATGCTGTGAAGAGTGCTGACCCAGATGCAGAGAATGAGGACTCTGCAGCAGAGGCCCAGAAGTTGCTGAACAGCCTGAAGGACAATATGGAACAGAACGAAGGTACACACTGTGACAACCAGGGTTTACCTGCCTGGTACCACTTGCATACACTCCCAAAATCACACACTTTCCTTGCACTAGCTTCCTGTTCACAATGGAACTCACACAGTAAAACTCACAATAGAACGAGAAGGGCACTCAGAGAGCACAGACCTCCACCAAGGCCAATATTCTGCTCCTCTATGATATACAAATCTACAAGCACAACTACTATTAGATATTATATTGGATATTTTTTTCCAAAGCCATGAGAATTATATCAACTCGGGAAAAAAACAGTAAGGATAATTTGTTATGTTTCTTTTATGTTTAGTCGGACCACACCAATTACTTTAATTATGAAGGGTTTGCACATGCACAACAAATTCACTTCATTTTGTGATAGGCAAAAGTGTTATAATAGACCCCCCACTGGACACTTTTCTATGGCGCTTTTACACCTCACCTGTTTGATTCGTAAAAGCGGACCCTGGCAGTTTGTTTGGTGAAAGCTGTCAATCAATAGAAATCTTTTGCGGAACAATTAACCAAAATAAGACTGCTTAAAAAGGTGGGTCTCAGTCTGCTTCCAAGCAGATTTGTATGTGGTATGAAAGCAAGTGGACCAACCACAACATTTGTGATAGACGATTTGTGATTTTAGCACAATTTTGAAAGCTAATTCATCTGGTGATTGTCAGGTCTGTTCAACAAGCATTCTAATAATTGATCTGTGTACGCCGATATTAACCAAATCGGATAATGAATAATTATAAACCAAATCATTTGGTAACCTTGGTAACGCGTATGCATGTCAGCACGGGTATTTTACCTGGTCAATAGTTCAAAAGCTGTCACAACTGCTGGGTCAGTTCACTAAGTCCATGAATGGACTAATCATCTTGTCTCTATAGTCATTATTCATAACATGCAGTCAATTTGCAGTCTAATGATACTAAAAATGCTAATAATCACCTACTGTATATCTTTGTGACCTCAGTATGGGTTATGATATGGAATCATTATTATATTTATATATTATTATATTTAATATATTTCTACAGTTGGTTTTGTCAAAAACAAATCTGGCAAGTAGTTTTATTTCTATCATACTGCTGACAAACAAACAAAACGGATAAACAAACCAAATCTTAACCTCCTTTGATGGAGTTATCAAAGCAAAGCTGCTACTCCTAAATCTTAACAACAGCAAGCTGCCAAAAATTCCCGTCTGAGAAGGTAAAGATACACTTGGTTCTCTTATCCACTCAAGTCACCTGGGAGCAACCACCTCTCTGAACAACTACCACCAGATTAAGGTCTGCTGCCCTGCCCTTGATGGTACCATTAAACAATGGTCCATTGAAAGGTACTGCCATCCTTGATACTGTTTCATCTCTGATAAATAAGAATGTGTGGTCAGGAGTGAAAGGATAGCAGACCATACTGAAGCCTTGGACAAGAAGACCATTGCACTTTGCAGATGAAGGAAGACAACCTTAAGGATCTCTCTTTCTCTCTCTCAACCCAACCGGTCAGGGCAGATAGCCACCCACCTCAAGCCGGGGTCTGCTCCGAGGTTTCTGCCTTCTAAAAGGCAGTTTTTCCTCACCACTATCGCCAAGTGCTTGCTCATGGGGTAATGTTGGGTCTCTGTAAATTAATGAGTATGGTCTAGACCTACGTTACATGTAAGTGTCACGAGATAGCTTTTGTTGTGAATTGGCGCTATATAAATAAAATTGACTTGACATGATGGAGTGAAATTAACCCCACCTTACAGTCTTACTTTTCCTGCAGTGGTGGGACTCGACTTAATCTTCTTTACCACCCTACAGTTTGATGTCTTTGGGAATAGTCACTGGTTCAAGTCAAAACAGAAGTGTCAGTATCAGTTTTTGAGAGAATCTGCAATCATCTTCTTGGCTGTCGCTCGAGTGGACCTGGTTTCTCTGCCACCATGCCATGTCCTCCTAAAGGCTGCCACCAATAAGGTTCACCTAGATGACTTTAACAGTTGTTATATCAACTACAAGACAAATCAGACAGCAACACTGGGATGTACTAGTGATGTAACAGAAAAAATGTTCTGACCTATCATCAAACAGAAGCCCTATGGTATGTTTCCTTCAGGTAATAAAAGAGCATGTGGAGAAGATGCAGGAAGAAGGTATCATCGAGCAATCTACTCGTCCTTATGCAAGCCCACAAAAACAAAAACAACATTTCGTCTCTCCACTGATCCTGGGTCATCCCGACTTTAATAACCCATTCATCGATTACACCGATGCCAGTAATATGTGTTTGAGTGATGTCTTTTCTCAACAAACTGGGCTGGGTACGGAACAGGTCCTCGCAGACACTACCTACCTACCATTCTTCTCTTTTTAAAACCTAAATACCTTGCTCAAACTGATTCAGTGGACACTCTGCCTCCAACAATTCTGTACTTCCCCTTAAGATAAAATAAAATGTGTGGTGCTGTGCTGTGCTCTAAGAGGGACTTATCTAGAAGTTTCTTATTAAGATATGAGGTCACTTGGAAAGCCTAGTAGGACTATTCTATGATTCAGAGCCACCAAGTTAACTGTTTTAGAAGATAAAGAACAAAGTTCTACAATTACAACAAAAACTCACAAAACCTCATACCAGGTATACATTCCTTTCTGCGCTCCTTCCCCATGGGCCTCGAAGTTCTGAAGGTAACGTCTTTTTTATTGTCTTTGTAAAGTAAAATTGAAATCTAAGACATAAGATATGCAGATGTTAAAATATAAGAATATGATACAGTAAAATATAATATAGGCAGCTGTAAAGTAATGATGAAATTAATCAGCTGTAATTTAGACAAGTTGCAGACAGGTAATCGCATTCTATACAGTACATTATTATTTTTGCCTTAAGAGGTTGAGCTTAGGAGATTCCTGAATGCACTGATCAAATTTTTTTGGCTCCAGTCCTTTAAACAGACAGTTCACTCCAAAATGTTTCCTCTTACCTGTAGTGCTATTTATCAATCTAGAATGTTTTGGTGTGAGTTGCTCAGTTTTGGAGAGATGTCTGCCTTCTCTCCAATATAATGGAACTAGATGGCACTTGTCTTGTGGTGCTCAAAGTACCAAAATACATTTGAAAGACTCAACAGCAATGTCTCTTTCCTGAAATCATGACCCAGTTACTCAAGATAATCCACAGACCTTGTTGTTAGCAGTTTCTTATGAACTATTTTCTTACTACCTTGGCTGAACTGTAACCTTAGCTATCTTAGGTAGCTTGGTTAGCTAGCTTCTCATCCATGAATAAATGCATGTTTCCTTCAGCTTGATGATATGGAAAGAAAACTTTTTTGGAAGTGCAAAAAATAATTGGAATGTCCCTTTAATATTATTTTGTCAATATGTAATGTCAGCTTTTTCTGTCCATTAGGACTTTTGGATGACCAATTGTTGGTGAAGGTGGTGAAGGATAAGCTGATGTCTAACCCATGCAGAAACCAGGGTTTTGTCTTGGACAGCTTTCCTAAAACATATGAACAAACTAGAGAGCTCTTCTCTGGTGAGACACTGACACATAGCTCCTACTGCATTGGTGTCAGAATTACATACATACACTCAGTATAACATGGATACTATACAGGCATACATATCTGTATGATTTCTTTCTTTTGTAGCTGAAGAACATGAATCAGAAGATGCAACATCCATGATTTCTTCATACAGCAAGAGGATTATGCCAGGTGTCATGACAATCATGTTATTTTAGAATTTTAGTTATGTCACAGCAGTGAGATTTAAGCATGCAGAACTACAATCTAAAATATTTTATGCTTAAAAAAGAGCAAGTTGCAACAAGTCAATAACCACAAAAATAGCCATAATAACCTCATTAAAAAAGCCTGAGCCTTTCAGTGTCCAGTGTTGTAGTATTTGTAATGGTGTCCTTGTGTGTGCCTCAGAGTTTGTGTTTTGCCTGGATGCCTCAGATGACTTCCTGAAGGATCGGGTGATGAACCTCCCTGAGAGGCTGGTACAGGAGCAAAACTATGAGCAGGAGCACTTCCTTCGACGACTGGCCAAATATAGAGGGAACAAATTGGAAAATGAAACTGTTGTTGAGTACTTTGACGAGATGGACATCACCCCTCTGTACCTGGGTAATCCATGAAGTGTGACTACGTTTTGTGTGTGGATGATATACAAGGGTTCATTGGTCAAGCTGAATGTTCAGTATTCAGCACAAACTCTGCTTTTTTTGTTCATGTACAATTTGACCCTTAAATGCTGAAGAGGCACAAATGTAACATTATTACAGTGAGCCAAAAAAAGTTAGTGTGCCACAGATTCAACCCCTTTCAATGTTTCTTGTCATCCTGTTATCCTGTTAGAGATCACCAGTAGCAATAAAACTGACTGCCTGCCCCTGATGCAGAAGATCTTTGACACTGTGGGCCAGCCCAGGAACTATGGCCCCAGCAGCCAGGATGGGCAGGAAGAAAAGATGGGGGAGGCTGAGGAAAGAATGAGGAGAGAGGCCCAGGAAAATGTTGAGAAGAGGAGGGCTGCACGCTGGGAGGAGTGGGTAGGTGCTAAGGGTGGAGCCAAATCTGAATATGGTATTGACCAGAGCACAAGTGGTGGGTTTTTGCTGGCATTCTCATAATTATGAGTGCAGTGACTATTTGGGCTCTGCCTGCTTGTGGTGACATGACACGACAATAACATTAAATTATTATGTACTAACAAAAAAACAAACCCCAAAAAAACATGAGCGTGGCACTGAAAGGAGTGCAGCTGGAGGAAAAGAGTAAGCAGCAAGTTGTCAGTAGCAGTAAATGTACAGTGCAGATTACAGTTGGTCAGTAAACAAAGGCTGCAGCTTGTCAAGACCAAAGTGAGGTGGTTGCTTGGGAAACAACACACGAAGCAAGACTACTGTCTGGAAACTGAGCAGGAAAGGCCAACAGTCGAAATAGATCTTTTGTTATAGTAAATATAATTTAAATATTATTTATGATTGAAACTTTTTAAAAACAAGATTTAATGTCTTCTTGATAAAGTCTGATGAGGTCTGTGATCTGCTGCTTTCTACTGTTCTGGGTTTTTTTTTTCCTGACATGTTTGTGACATTGAGCACCAGAAAAGATAAAACAGAGAGGCAAACTGGTCGACTGGCAATGGGAAAGGAGTCATATGCCTAAAAACCTGCAGTCATTTTGGTGTAAAAATTGTATATCTGTGTTAACTGTTTTGAAGAAGTGTGAAAAATATATGAAACCAATGAATAAGAGAGAGAATAACACATTTGCAATAGAGGACTTATGCTGTGCTAAGAAGGTGATGGTGATCCCAGTTTCATTAAACATGTCTTAGCAATCGAGTAATAGTAACAGTTTCTCTGTGAATTAAGTGAATTAATATTAATCACATCATCATTTCTTTTCTGAAATCCATGATGAGTGATCTGATGGTGCTGGGCAGTTCCGGCTTAGTGTAATGAGCCACTGTCTTAGTAATCAGATGCTGAGTACGCACAGATTGCAACCAAAAATGTGATGAAAACCCCAGAGCACATTTGCAAAATGTCATTTTCTTAGTAAATCTGGCCCTTAGTCAACTGGGAAAACTCCATCAGCTGAAGAAGATGCAGGTGAATGCTTTAGAAAAAGCCAATAGGTAAACCTTAAGGTTAGACGATAAGGTTTTGGTCATGCTTAGCATATAAATTATCTTGGGTTCGAGTTGTTTTAATTCTTGGAGTGGAAAGCCAAGCAGAAAATTTTCATATTGACCAGTGGGACACAACATTTATCCTGCTGTATATATTAGGCGGGATAACTGTGACTTTGATCTGTCTTGGTTGAGATCAGGGTGTCAAAGGGCTAAAAGTATCCAAGCTCAAAGGTCAGGTCAGTTCTCAATGTACTAAACCAGAATCATCCTTTAAGTTTTAAAGACTGATAGAAACCTGTTTGATATGTTTGTATATTATTAAGTTGGATTCATGCACTTGTGTGTCAGACTAAGGGTTTAGAGGAGGTGAGACAGCAAGAGGAGGAGCTGCTGGAGGCCCAGTCAGTCCCTATAAGGAACTACCTAATGGAGCACGTAATGCCAACTCTGACCCAGGGCCTGATCGAATGCTGCAAAGCCCAACCACAGGACCCCGTGGACTTCCTGGTATTATTCTCAGCACTGTTTATTGCCTAAATCTTTACATCTGACTTAAGATAATAAGATAAGATTTTGATCGTGATCATCTCTTTTGGTTTGTCTTATTCCAGGCGGAGTACTTGTTAAAGAACAATCCCTTAAATTACTGAAAGTAGAGGTCATTTTTGTGGTTGCACCCACACATGATGCAAATACAAAATAAATAAATAAGTAAATGAAATAAAAATACTTTTTTCTCTCCTGATTTTTCCTGAGCTCTTTAGTACATTAGATACTGAAGTCATTACGTGCAGCATTTCTATTAGTATAAAACCTGCTAGAGTCTTTTAGACTCACAGTATTAGTAGTCACAGTATTTCAGCCTGCTAACACATGCTAAGTGTCCCTTGGTTCATGCTGTGATTTTGATTAGGTCTAATTTGTAAGTGGCCCATTCTCCTGCCCCTGTTGTATTTACACACAGCTTTGTTTGGGCTCTTATGTGCTGGCCATTACTTAATAGCACCCCCAAAAAGCAGATGAAACTGCATATGAAGCCAAAAGTTAATTAAGAAGTTAATTTGCTTAATGAACTTGGTAAACTCCAAAGTAGGCATTCTTGGGTCATAATTGCTTTGATTTGGCTTCTGATATCCAGGAAGGATAAATGTTAGCAAATGGTAGCTAATTTGTGTCACTCTCATGTTGCCACTTGCAACTACAAAGTGTACATAATTGGTTGCGACAGAACACCAAATTATTTCATTGTACATACTTAATTACCACATGGGGAAATTTGTTGAGTTTATTTGGGAAACATTGTGATGCAAGCTGCTGCAAGACAATTTGACTGCACCATCTGTGAGTACCAAGTACAAACACAAATGGAGAGTTTCCTGAACGTGAAACACACCGATTTTGACAGTAAATATGGTCATACAATAATTCCCATAGTCTCATGTGATGTGAAACATGAATATATATTTTGATTTTTTATTTTCTATCTTTATGAACAGTCTGAAGATCTTGCAGTGGGATTCAATGAATGAGAATGAAGTGACCAGAGTACAAAATACATTTCCTCTGCAAAGAAGTTTTGCACTAGCATACCAACCCAAAACTGAAACGAGAATCTGGTACAGGGTTGCAAGAGTCGACATCCATGTTTATCATCCAAATAAAATGTATCAGTATCCTTACTTGTATATCCATATTGATAATGTATATATATAATATGTATATATATATAATATAGTTACAATGAAGTCCTCATTGGGTAGCTAACTGAAGTTTTTCAGTCAAAAAGCTTACGGCCACGGTTACAGATAATTTAGCTGGATGAACAGATGATGGTGTGGCTGCTCATCCCTTACTAGAGGGCTTTTAGATATTTGTATTGACAGAATAATGCAATAAATAACAGGGCAAATGGGAACAGATCAAGAACAAGCGACAACCTCCGGGGCTGAAAAATGAAGCCAATGTGGAAGTGCCAAAAACTGCACTTCCTCAAATGGCCACTCGAGGCTGGCTTCAAAAGCCTTTTTTTTGGGAAATTGGGATTGTATTGCGTTGTTGTGTTGGTATATTACTTTAGTAAAAGTTTTGAGTGCATTATGCATTATTTTACATGGGTATAGACATGCACTCTTTTTAGAGTTATGCGTCATGGTGCTCTTATTCAGTTTTGGTAATACCCACTCTTATGTTATAAACATTTATTTATTTTTTGCAGATAGAGTTGGAACGTCAAATTGATTCAACTTTTCCAGTCAAAATAAGGAACTATAAAATGAATTACCAAGCAACAAAACTGTAGCTTTGACAGCAATTACATATTCAAAGGTTATATTTAGATGAATCAAGCAGGTTTTAAGTCTCTGCAAGCTGATAACTGAAAAAAACTCAAACACTTGCTGACAAGTAAAGGTACTGAACACATTGGTATGGCCCTTCTAACCCTTCAGTTTCAAGTACAAAACATCTTAATCCACACCATTCTCTATGATACATGTCTTTAAATAGACAGTGACAATACTTGCACAAAATTGCAATTACAAGGCCTATTTTTAGTGAATTAGTGGGCCCAAGTGTAATACACATATAGAATATTTAACTTTTGAAGCAAGACTTCAGTAAAGCTCCTGTCAGGGTTGCATGTTTGCATAGGTCTAAGGCTTTATAGAGCTAAGGCTGGCCTCAGTCTCCCACGTTTTACTACCAGTGTTGTACCACTAGGTGGTAATATTAGATCAACTATTTGCTCTAAGGAGTGAGACTCACTCAAAACTATGACGATTATGTGATTTCTTTATGTTCTTTTTGTTTATATGATCTATGAACACATTTTTTATTGCTTTTAATTAAATGTACAATTTAGATGTACAACAGTAACCATCCACACTGAACTTTGACATTTGTGAATGAACAAAAGACAAATGAAAGTTGGGTATTGGGAATTTTTCACAATTTTTTAAGTTTGAGGTTTTTTTTAGGTTCTGCTCTTTGTCTGTTTAGTCATAATGGATAGCAGTTCTCACGATAACAACCCAGTACTTATGCTTACTCCATACATTATTCCATATAAAAATAAACTGAGGGGCCTCATGCAGCTGAGGACTTGACATCACACCACAATGAGCATTTGACAAAAACTAAAAGGTTTCATGTACTGACTATAGCACTGTGTTCCATCGATTGGTGACAGAGTAGCAGCATATATTAGCAGACAAACATTTCTTATGCCTTAAAAACAGCTTAAGGTTCTTTAATTATCCCTTTACAACCTATGTGCACTGCCTCAAAGATAAACTGTCTTAGAGGAACCCCAACAATTTTCCACATATAGGTCACAAGGGGGTATAATGCCCTTGGTGGCTCTGGAGGAGCTTGAGCTCTGGCTCCTAAGAGAATAACCCTGATGATGCCATCAAAAGCTGTTACTTCAGCTTGGACTTGAAGAAGACACATTTGTAACAGAAAGCCTGCGATACAAACTAGAGGATTTTTGAAAATGGTAAGCATTTACCAGACAGGGAGGGTCTCACAATAAGATGCCATTGTTCGTCCAGAAAACAGTCTTACAACATGTTAACTTATCTGGAACTTAAATCACATCACACGATCCTCATAAAGATGGTCAAATTTCCTTTTCTTTCTGAGCACTGTGGATTTCTTCTCCATGTTGGCTGAAAAGCTGAGGTTGAAATATTATTTTCTTTTATTGGTTGCATTATAGGATATGTAGGATCCAGTGTTTTTGAGCTTGATTACTACTAGAGATAAAAGGCAGGATATCTCAGCCACTGCTTCATCAGTTTCGACCATTCTCTATTTGTATCAATTGTGAGTCCGCCATCATTATGGAAAAGCAATACTAACTTTTTGAAATACCTCTTTACAGAGTTGAATTTGCATATGTATGTCACATGCATGAATCATACTTCTGTCAAGCATCTGCTGATGTCTATGTGATATAAAATTTCTGTACATATCCGCAAGGGTCGGCATCCATGTGGAAGTATGGACTGTGCGTGCTGTGAAAAAAATGTCTGCCTATGTAGCCACCCAGAGTAGTATGAACTAAATTTTTCTGGCCCATTACTTTGCAGTTTTTGAGAACAGGCTGCTTAAATGCATCTCAAATTTACTCAGAAAAACATACTCAGCATTTTGTGGTGCACGACTTTTGTCATATAAACAAACGTCCGTTACCTTCAAGCTCTTGCCAATGGAGTTTACACAATACTGATTAAGCTGATCACCGCTAGATAAATCTCTCTGTATTTCACAGTATATTGGACTTTTAAATTGGTGGCAACTTTCCCGCGCTGGCTCATCAGTAGCAATGCATTTCAGCAAAGATTGGTTTTCCTGAGCAGAACGGGGGAGCAACCGCAGTGACAGAGTAAGTTTCAGTATGGGCTACAGGCCACAGCAACTAGAAGGATGTCAGAGCCTATGGCTTCATAAGCATGTCAACAGTGTTTATGTAATTACTTTCACTGCCAGAAGAGGGAGAAAGAAGTTCTGCACTGCAGGTTTAACTTAACTCAATTATTACCAAAGAAGAACTTTAGTTGAATATGGGATTGTCTGGTGTTATTTCTCAATGAACTGATTTGTTGCCTGTATGTACAGCACTAAATCTCATTGCAATGAGAACGTTTAACATTTGGCTTAAGATGATATTATGTTCCCCCATCATACCCAATACAAGCCGTCAGTAAGCCATGTACTGTATGTCTGAGTGTGTGGCAACATCTGGACTGAATCCACTCTCTCTGATGCTGGTCACTGTTCTCTAAAACCCCTTAATCCATGGAGAGATCACACACACACACACACACACACACACACACAGACAAGACATGCTTACGCATATCCAATTTCAAATAGACAAACATCGACAACACACACCTAAACAGACTTAAAACTACAAAATCATACACAAATAGAAAAATACACAGTTTTAGGAGACAGACAGAATGACACAACTGCTGGTTTAAGTCATCAGAGGACACAAGCACACAACACACACACAGGCACTTTCCTGAAACTCTGTCACCAGCCTCATTCTGTGCTCGGAGAGGGAAAATGTGTTTTGTTGCTTAGGAACAGTTTGCCTTGCATCTCAGCAGGGGGTCTCCTTTTGAATATCATTATGTCCCCCTCAATTGGGGAGGACGACACATTTTTCTTTTCTGCCAATATTTATCTTCGGCTCCACTTGCTCTCCAGAGGCCCACAAAAACGTTTTCATTGATTAAAGGCGATGGAAGGCAGATTCCACCTCCAGACGCCTCACCTCTTTTAATGTAAATTTATCAAAACGGCTGCATGGTGCCATGGCAAATGTCAAAGTTAGGAAGGGCAGTGCTTTGCTTCCTTTAGGTAGTAGCCTGAGGAAGGGAAAAGGATAGTCATTAGGATAAAATGAACGTATGGTTCTTTGAGAGCCTTCAAAAACAGAGCTGGACAGAATCAAATCAATGCCGAAACTCATACATACGTTGTCATTCATATCCATGCAGACCATTGCCAAAATAACCAACTCTGGGGCCCTGCAGTAAATATGAGCTGTAGGTCCCTACTGGCAACCCCTCTGACATTTTGATGTCAGATTTATAAATGTTTACTCTCAACATAATGGACTTAACATATAGAGCTCACAATTTTTAAAACCTCCACATTAAGGCAGTGGATTTAACATTAAGGCAACAAATTGAGTAATATAGAAAAACACACCAACTGAGCACAATGTATGTTGTATTCAATATTGAAACAGGCCTTTCTACAAGATAGGGCCTCAAGATTGGTTCATAATGCAGGACTTGTTTTAAGGCCCTTGTCAGATAAAACAAATTTGCTTCAAATTATCACAATTTATATACAGCAAATTGAGGAAAGTAAACAAATAGCAAGAATAATAATAAAACACAGTGGAAAGGTTGTTTGACAGTGTGATCATAATACTTTTTAACTCTGAAATTCATCCATCTAACCTGGCTGTGACACCACTGGTGTCAATTAACTGCACTCTTCACATAGAACAAAGCTGCATGATATTTAACCTCAGACAGATGCACTTCTCCTTGGGCTTACATTTGTTTTGGATTACCTGAATAAGTAAGTGCCCTCTGAGTATTAACATAACAGATATTTGTCTTTTGCTTGGTGTGATTGCACACCATCTGTTTGTCTCACTTAAAGTTGGATAAACAGTTTGCTTGCCTGCTGCCTTCAGTCCAGGTACAATAAATAATCATATTTTACTGTAGTGAATACTTTGAGAGGAAATAGTTAGAATAAAAAAACAAGGTTAGACTCTCTAACCCTTTATCGGACGAGGGACCATATTTGGTAACTTCAGTGTTGTAATATAAGAATAATATATATAAATATGATATATTTATATTATTATAATATAATAAGTCTTGTAATATCTTCTAATATCCTCCTCTAGGGTTGAAATTTTGAATTTCCAAGTATTTCAATGAGTGCCCTATAAAGGGTTAATGCTACACATAGGCAAATCTAAATGGGGTCGCTTGGAGAGCTTTGTGTAGCTGTTTCTTTTATACTTGTAGGTACAACTAAACAGTGTGTTCCATCTCCTTTATCTCAAACCTGTCTGACAGGAGTTGGGTCCACCGGTCAGCTTGCTTAAGGCTCCAATCTGCACAGTACGTTTCTGAGAAGTGGGCAAAGCTGCTTCTCTGGGGACTTCTGTGACCTACAGTCAGCTGTAACATCCTTCTTCTTTACAGAAGCATAAGTCAAGCCTTACTTTTTTTTGACCATTCCATAATACTAGCACTCGTTCTGTGATTCTGACTTTTTGGCTCATGTAAACTATTTCCATCTTGTAATTGCTGTATTAATTATGCTATTAATAGCATAAAGCAGATGCTGGCTGAAGATGAGTTTGGGCTTGAATGCAGCTCCCAATAACTGGTAGTAGAGTGTCCAATATCCGGCACATAGGAAGTGGAGCGGCTGAAGATGAAGTCCCAGCAGCAGATGTGACACTTAATGTATGTCGGAAATGTATCTCAGATTTGGCTAGTTTTGCTTTGGACATTGTTTTTAAAGGCACAATGTGTAAGATGTTGAGTCTCATTCCCAGTTTATCAAATTCTGACACTTTGGGTTGGTAGGTTGGGCTGGCCACCAGCCCAAAGCCTCAGTATGACAAACTGGGAATGAGACTCAACAATCAACTCCCAAATACATTGCACCATTAAGCCACCCAACACCAGTTACACAAGGGTGGAAGTAACAAATGACATGTACTCGCGTTACTGTAATTAAATAATTTTTTTGTGTACTTGTACTTTTTTGTATATTGTTTTTAAATCAGTAAGTGTACTTTTATAACAAGTATTGTACTTCACTACATTTCAAAGTGAACCCATTTCTGAATAAAAACAATAATGTCCTAAAATTAAGGATGACATCATTATAGGTTAAAGTTAGCATTATTGTACCTCGGGGTAGTTAAAAAATGGCCGCATCTACCTAAATCAATCATAGGTAATGCACTACCTGGCGAGCACACTAGGTGATACATATCAAACACACCCTGATCTTACATGATTAACAGGTGACGCCGGTTTGGCAAAATGCTAAAAACAAAAATGCTAAAAGCTAAAATGCTCACGGTGGATCCTCAGTGGATTTCTAAATTTGCTACATTGCTTATGAACTTCTACCTTCAGTGAGGTGTGTGAGGACTTTCTGCTCTTTCTATTT
>JBBPCS010063930.1:0-17293 GCA_037974645.1 Hollardia meadi
AGTAGATATCTCTGCAACACAATACATAGACGTCTTTGACAGAACGTCAACACTGCTGTTTCTTCACATTCTGTTGAGAATGTTAGTTCATTTTTAGAATGTTTTAAACTAAAATTATGGCCATATCTTACAAATTTCACCTTTAAGCTAAATATTTATCTGTAAATCTGCAGAGCACCTGATGGCTTTTATTGTGCTGGTTTGGAAGAGGCCTATGTTATGTAACTCATCTTAATCTAGTCTAATCCAACACAATAATTCTAAATTTAAAATTGTTGAATCTGATAAGCATCAGTGTTCACATTCGCATCGTATATTGGAGGTTGGGTGGTTCAGGGTTCCATGACAAAAAATTTTCAAATTGTAACAAAGTACTCTTAATAGATCCAAGTGACAATAAAAGACTATGTAAGATGATTGTTTCCTACTGAAATTTAAAACATCTTCATGTTTATCTTCATCTTCAAGCCACTGAAATGCCACTTTAAAAAAACACAAAATACATGTATAAGAAAAACTTTCAATATTCTATGAATACAGTACCTGCCAGCAAACCGTTCTTGGAGCTCATCGTGCTGTTGACTGCTCAGGCTGTTAGCCCGCTGCTCCATTAGCCAGCCCAACTCAACCTCCAACACCTTACTGTTGTTTGTAAGGGCTCCTTCCTGACAGTGCCGGACAATGCTGGGGGGAGCGTTTTCTGGAGAGCATACAGGTGGCCCCTGCCCTCCATTCACTCCATTGTTGTGAAAAAGTTCTGTCAGCTCCATGCTACCGCTCTGCAACCGGCTGTCGTTGAACCAGCGGGCGAGGTCGGTGCGAGCCAGTCCTGTCCGACCCTCCAGTTGGCTGAACTCCTCAGGGGAAGGCCACCGCGTTTGAGCAAAATCGTCCTTGAGGAGTGCCAGGGATCGGCTGTCTGGAGGCACTGAGCAGGAATTTGGGTTAGCGATGGAGGGGGCAATGGTTCCAGGAGCAATGATAGGCAGAGTGTGTGAGGGTGGAAGAGGGCTCTTAAGGTTGCCCACGCCGGTGCTTGGCTTGTGAATCCCATTTAGCTGTAGAGTTTGGTGTTGCTGCTGATGTAGTCCTTTCTTGTTGATGGTGGTGATGCCACCAGAGCCCATCCTCTTCGTGCCCATGGAGTTGAGAAGGGCTTGTTCCAGGTTGTCCCGTAGTGCACGGCGCTCCACGAACCAGCTGTCGATTTCCTGATGAGACAGGTGGGTGGCGCCTGACAGATTGTCGACATTGCTTTGTGTCGGAAAACTGTTCCTCAAGAAGTTCTCCTCCAAGATCTTTAGCTGTTCAGCTGTCTTTCCTTTCATCCTCTCCAGCAAGGGGAATTGGGTCAGCACCGAGGACTTTTGCTGAATGTCTAGTTTCGTTGCTGATGGCAGCTCACCACCATCCAAATGTATGACTCCATTGTTGTGAGCAAGGGAGGTTTGATCGTGGGACCATTTACCATCTGTGCGAGATGTCCCATTGGCCTCTGCCAGTGGAGTGAGTACCTTGTCTCCTCTGTGGTAGCTGGCTTTCAGCTCCACTCCTTGATGCTCTTTTAGCTTCTTGCTATCCAACGGGAACCCTGGAATCTGGGATGGTAGTTTGGCCGGAGCACGAATCGACTGGATGATGGTTGGCCTCCTAATCTGTGGGGCAACAAGTGGAGGGGAGTTTGGCAGCTTCAAATCAGCAGCTGAAATAGCGTGGGTATTCGGATGCTTTTCTTTGGAAGTGATGGGCGAAGAAAAAGGAATAAATAACGAGTTTTTAAATGGAGGAGCAAAGATAGGGGGAGGAACTATCATTGGCCTTGTTAAAGACTCTGGAAAAACTATGGAGGGCAGCGACACCACCGGCTTTGTTTTGGGGTTTCCTAATGTCGAGAGAATCTTCCCTTTGGAAAACAAAGATGGTGATGATGACGATGATGGTGGTGGCATTAAAGGCACAGTAGCGGATGTCCTCTTCATCTCTGTGGTGACCAGAGGAACTGCTACAGGTCTCTTCATCTCCATGGGAACAGGAGGCGGAGCCATTGGGAAACGGTCTTTCTGGGGAGGTGGTGGTGGAGGAGGAGCCATGAGTACCTTGTCTTTAGGTTCGCCGGAGTGCGGGGCAACTGCCATGGTGGGCCGCTTAGACTCCGGGCCAAACACTGTTGTCAGGTGTGTTCGTTTAAGGGCAAGGCTGGAGCCACTGGCAACTCCATTGGGAGAGTTTGTGGTGGTGACTACACTTAACCCATTGGATGCGGTTGTCCGTACATAACTTGGATGCCTGACTGTAGTGTGAACAATGGGCTGCTGGGAGGATTTGGCAGATGCCTGAGAGATGGGGCTTGTAGGCAGGACGGTGAATGTGTGATGAGCAGGAGGGATGGAGCCATTGAACATCTTTTTCCTGGCTTCTTCCACCTCCTCTGGGGACCAAGTTATGCCTTGCTTCAGACGCTGGGTAGTGAACCAGACTTTGATTTGTTCCTCCGGGTGCTTGGAGGCAGCGGTCAGCCACGACAGCTCTGCATGTGTCGGGTAAGGAAACTTGTTAAAGGAGGTGATCAGCGTCAAGTTGTCATCTAAAGAAGGGTTATATTTGGTGGTGTTCAAGGGAACAGCAATTTTTGGTACAGAGTTAAAGTTGGGTGGGCGCTGGAGCATCGGGGTGACATGGGAAAGCCCTTGGAGGATGGTGGGTTCAGGGATGATGACTGTTCCATTTATGTTCACCGCTGTGATTTGATTCTTATGGATCAGGCCGTCCAGCTGGCTTTTCAGTTGGCTCCCTTGATAGAGCGACTGGATACTTTCCGGGGTTTTGACTGTGGTAGATACACAAGGCGGAAACACAGAACTGCTGTTGCTTTGACCCTGTTCATTTGTCACTTCGCATTCAACTGAATTGTCCTTGCCTTCGATTGTCTGCTCTAAGATAGTCTGATTGTTAATTTTTATCCTCTTGAATTTGAAGTTTGTCTCGCCCGGGTGCTGGTTCTCATTGTGCTCTGTGAGTGAATCAAACTTCTTGGTGTTGAAGTTGCAGACAGCACAGAGGTACAACGGATTGAGAATGACGTTAGGGTGGCTGGAGTCCACATGCTCTTTAAAGTCATTCAGGTTCTGTGTTGAAAACGGGCAGTACTTGCACTCGTAGCCTCTGGGTTGCTTCTTCTGGGATGCCAAGTCAGATTCAACCCCTTCCCTGCCCTTCTCCTCTCTGGCTTCTACATCTTCAGAGACAGGGGGTTGGTCATTTATACCCGGCTGCTCCTCTTGTTCTGATGGCTCAAGATTCTGGTTTTCCAATAGTTTTGGTAACGTCTGCTGGTCTGGATTCTCCTGCTGGGGTTGTTGACTCTTTTCTGCAGATTCAGATGATTCTGGCTGCTCTTTTTCTGTCACATCCTTGTCAGCCAATACGTCAATGTCCATTACTTTCTCAGGGTCCTCTTGCTCTTCAGGCAGGTCGCTGATGACCCGGACCATGCAGGGGGTGGAGGACTTTCTACGACTGGACATGATGGCTGTTGCTGCTGCTGGTGATGGTAATGGTGTTGCTGGTGTTGCTGATTGCGTTGAAAATACCGTGATTTTTGGCTGCTGCTGCTGCTGGTGCTGGCCGAGGACGTCAGCCTGTCAGTTTTTGAGGGGACTTCACTGGGGTGGGTTGGAGCTGATGGTTGTGGATACTGGTAGGTGGGTGGAGGTTGAGTCTCCAGCGTGCGAGAGGGAGGGCGAGAGCCGGCTGACGGCGCTGGCCCAGGACCGGTTGTGCAGTGGCGTCTCCCGCTCACTGGCAGTGTCAGCTCCCCACCTGGGCGTCATGGGAGGGCATCACAGACAGCAGCGGCGCTCAAGCTGCAAACAGAGAGAGAGAAAATTACATGTTAATATTGTTTGTGCTCAGTGAAATACGCTTCAGTCACTTGGGGGAAGACTAAAAGCAGAGAAAAGAAGGAAGTCATGTTGATATTGTTTGTCTGTGATGTGCTGGATTCACCAAATTAATGATGGGCAATGACAGAAGGGGGAAAACAGACAAATTGGACTTTTTTAAGCAGTCAAACTACACTTTTGGTTGAAACATTCTATTTTAGAGATCAAGGAGTTAACACAGAAACATCGACAAAGATTTATTCTTTCTGGGGTCACTTATGCTTTGTGTGGTACTATTTTGCGCTTCGGATAAAATTTTCCGTCAAAGACACTCAAAGCCGCTGAAATCTTTAAAGTATTTCTGAACAACATGAAATATTAATGGGAAAAAAAACAGTTTAACACTCTAAAACTCTGTTAATCAGCATCATCATAACTGGGCAGTTTGATCGGTGACGGTGGCCTGGCAACATAAGCATAGCATAGCATAAACATGATGAAAACCTGAGTTGTTTTGAGAGGTGGATATATTTAAGAGTTAAGAGAGTTGTGACAAAGATATATGCTGAAGCATAATATTTTATAGATTAAAACATAATTAATATGTCAGCAAAATCTGTTTTATATCAATTGTTCAATTGTAAATGGAATATTTTTGGGTTCTGGGCTGCTGATCAGACAAAAAATGAATTTGAGGATGTCACTTTGGGCCAACTGTCTTTACTAAATAATATTATTTTATAGATTAAATAAATGATTAACCAATGAATAATTTTAAAAAAGTATAACAAAAATGACAGATTAATCAATGAAAAAAAAAATCATGAGCTGATTAGTTAATAAACTTTGTTATCAATGGGCAACTGGAACAGTAAATATAAATAATAAAAATAAGTCAATAAATTAAAAAAACAGAAAATAGATTAAAAAATCTCACAAAAATACATTAAAACTTGTATAATAGCCCAAAATATCAGATTGTATCTGCTCGGCTGTATTTTAAGTTCTGAAGCTTACAAACGAGGAAATCTTGGAAATGTGATACTGTATGAGCACATACTTTAAAACAAATATTGATTAAGTGATTGCCCTCTGGTTCTTACGAAACTCCACATCAAAGATGGGAGGTTTGATAAGCAGCATGACATTGTGCTGCCCGTCCTCTCCGTCCTCTACAGTCCCAGCCAGGTTTGTGTGTCGTCCTACACATCACAGGAGCTTCGTCAGGTCCAGTTTAATCAGACGCTGGCAGGCGACTGCGTTCGCTGACAAAGCCAAGGCCAGAAGTTAAAAACGAAATGAGTCTGACTGACAACTCGGAGCGAGACGCCGCGCTGGAAAATTACAATGATTCCAAGTGCCACTTAATCAGGGCACGCCGTTCCAGGCCAATCACATGTAAATGCAATAAACTCAAGCGTCCACGGTAACTTCAAAAGGCTAAAAAAAAACGTTTCCAAACTCCAAACCCCATTAAAAAGACATTAAGCGTCTTTCATAGATTCGGGCAAAGACAACCTCACAGGATAATTACCCTGTAATCATGCAATAAGAGAGATCTCCTGACAGCTATCATCCACACAATGGAAGTGAGAGGGTGAGGTAAAAAGAGATGGAAAGAAAAAGAAAAGAGAGAGGGGGGGGGGGGGGGCTGTGTGAATGAATATGGGAAAAGAGGGAGAAAAAGGTAAAAAATTAAAGGAGGACAAAGGCAGGTAGAAGGGAAAAGACAGAGGGAGGAGGAGTGATGTAGAGCGAGAGACAGTGGTGAAGAAGCAGAGAGATAAAGGCAAAGAGAAAGAAGAGAAAAGTTCCAGCTGATGAAAGAGAGAACAGGCACAAAGCAGAAGATGTTTTAACTAGGCCATGGCCTGGCAGACAGAAAGAGAGGGAAGACAGTGAGAGGAAGAAAGAGGGAGGAAGACAAGGGAGAAGAGAACGCAGACAAAGAGGGAGGAGGAGAGAGGGACAACAGAGCGTTTAAAGAGGCAGAAAATAAAGGAGACAAACAGAAAGTAGATGAAGAGGACGAGGAAGAGGAAGAGGAGGGCGGGAACTGACAGAAGCTGAGATATCACAAATAATATGATAAAACAAGATTTTTTTTTGTGTGTATTTTCCATCAGCAAAGTTGAAACATTGAATGGGTCTCCCAAACGTTTGGGAGAAAACACATTTGCCAGAAAAACGGAGAGTATTTCAACATTTAATTAGGATTGGGCAAGCTGTTATTTGTCCCAAGTGTCACCTAATGTTGGACATATTTCATGTTTCGCAGCCTCGATCGGCTTCTCCTCGCCTGCACGCCAGATTATTTTACAGTTTCAGAGTCCCGTTTGAACTGTGCACTGAGACTGAACTAATCCTACTTTATTATGAATCTTATGCATTTACATGGCTGTTTACAGCATACTTCAACTAATAAGATTTCCCAAGCAAGAAAGCATTTAAATAAGATGACAGACAAGAGCTGAAAACAACATTTTGATGAATTGATTAACAGAAAATAAAGTTCAAGTCATATGAAATGTGATTATTGACTGGAATGTGTCTGTGGTAGAGGTCTTCAGGAGACATATAAAACCTTCCCGAACCTGCCTTCGAAGTCAGTCAAAAAAAGTCAGTCAGCAGCACGATGCTGCATCCATTAACAAGCAGCCGAGGCCGAAAACGGTTCACATTCTCCGGCTCACTCCAAAAACCTGCGGCAATACAGCAAGACCTCCACGACCTGATTAATCTGAGTATGATTTTGGACCTGACCCAGGTCACGTCTAGGTCCTGGGTCAGGCTGATACTAGGAGACGAGAGGACCAGTGGAGACCTCGAGAGAGTACCATTCAAAAACGATGTTTGGGCTTCGATACTTTCTGATCGGAACTTTTCTGACTTTTTAAAATATATGCAGGCAAAGGTCTTCATTAAAATAAATTAAAAAACAAACAATCAGAGGTGAAAATGGATGCAGCAGCTGCCTTTTAGTCTCTAGTTAGTAGCTACAACATTTCTCATGATGCAACCATAATCTGTCCTCATTAAACCTCTCCAGCCCACGGACCTGTAAGGGAAAATCATTCCTGCTCAGTGGCATATGAAGCCAAAAATGTTTGACTTTGTGGGTATAAAATACATTTTCACATAGAGCATGCTCACTAGAGACTTCCTCTGGCTGAGTGGCGGACTTCCGGTTTAGTCCTCTGCTAACTTCATTGGGGACAAACTGATTAAATGTTGCAGCTCTTCTAGACTTTCCAAATGTAATGGGACAGAATGGATCAAATTCTGATATGGAAACAAGTCATTTTGACTTTGCGTGCTAGAGGGCCTCGTGCTCACTGAATTCTGCCGAGATTGCGACCTCGGATCGCGGAGGGGGGCTATCGGACTATCACATCTAGAGGTACCAAACGCTAAGAGAGCTAACTTCAGTAGATATCTCTGCAACACAACACATAGACGTCTTTGACATAACGTCAAACGCTGCTGTTTCTTCACATTCTGCTGATAATGTTAGTTCATTTAAAAAAACAAACATTTTAAACTAAAATGATGGACGTATCTTCCACATTGCACCAGAGAGCATCCAACCAACAGTAGGTAATCAAAGGGGGTTATTAAAAGAGAGTGTTTAGTTGCTGTTAAAAGACTTTGACTTCTGGGAAATGTGTCTAACAATTTATAGATAATAAAAAATAATCATTGCTTGCATTGAGAATATTTGAACAAATAAAGCAGTTTTCATTTGTATCTTCTTCTTCTGTGCATGTTGCTTTGCTTAAAAATACCACGCCAGGGACACAGCTTCTGCCAGAGGTGATGTGGGAAAAGACAGAGAGGCAGATGGGAAAAGAGATGAAACAGGAGGAAAAAGAAAAAGAGTGTAGGAGGAGGTGAAAGAGGAGGGCAGAGAGCACACGTATAGGACGAGGTAGAGGGAGACGAGTGTAGGAAAAGGAGAAGGTACCGCAGATTAATGGTGAAGGGAAAAGGAGGAGTGTAGGAGGAGAGACAGAGAGATGGACTGAATAAGAGAGTTTAAATAAAACGGCGCTGCTTCATGTCGATGAGGAGCAGCGCTGGCTCAGAGAAAGGGAAGAAAAATGAAAAACTACCACAGTGTCATGTTTTGCTGCATCACTGGACCGGCCTCCAGGACTCCGGGCCAACTCCTGACGAGGGGAGTCGGATGCCGCTTGGCTGCGTCCCATTTTGTCGGGCTCAGCTCAGCCTCCACGCATCCTTGTAATTACTTGTGCAGTATTTGTGTACAGGGGATTGTTCGGAGCACGGCAGCACTCCGTAATTATGGAGAAAATAATAAAACTGCCACAGTGATAACAGTGATTTGCAAATTGCAAGAAGCGGCAAATTTTCCTTTTGAGAGGGCAGGTGAGATCATTTGTTCCTCAACCAAATAACAAACAAACCTTCTTTCACTGACATGATTTTTCAAAGCCAGCACCAATAACTTCAGAAAGATGTGACATTCAGTTGAATCCCCTTTTATTTGAAATGTTTCTCCCTTGGATTTGTCTCTTCTAAATCCTCCCAAAAACACAAATTCAGACCAGGGTGGGACACCAAAGTAACTTGAGTGGATCCACACTGACGAGGAGAGAACATTTCAGAGTTTCTCCTCCATCAAGGGCAAAGCAAACCATCAGTCTAACCACAAACTGTATCCATCCATCAATCTGACCACACTGTGGGCATCCAGTTTGCACGTGGGGGTGGACAAGGGCAGAGAAAAGGGTGCCGAGGAAGCCATAAAACAACTCGGAGACGGATTAGAAGTTAATGAGGAAATATCTCGGGAAATGAAATGACAAATTAGGAAGATGGAATAAAGATCGGAAGGAGCTAATTGTGCTAAACAGGAGGGGTTAAAGACGTTTTACTGGAACAAGGGCAAACCGGAGGGGACGGGGGCTTACAGGGAGGGAAAGGAACCACTGAAAACTCATCTTGTGGTTACCGGGAGATCTGAATCCCACAACCACAAGATTTTAGGGAAGGACTAGGGATTACGGATCCAAAAACCTCCCATCTCTTCTCTCTGTAGGCTTAGCCATAAGCAGAGTCATTTATGCACCATCCTTTAGTGCAAATTGTAATTAGAGCCTAAGGTTGATGACATTGCGAGTTACAATGCATCAACTGTGCTGGAGATGAGCTGAGTGAAGAAGGCCTCACTGAACGTAATTACATGTTTTTAATCTCTTCACCAAACCACTTCAGCTTTGTGTGGCCCCACTTCTTTTTTTCTTTGTCACGTTTTTTTTTAGTTGCCGAAACTTTACTTTCTGTCAACAAGAGCAGAAAATATTGTTATTCATTTGTCTGAATTCATTTGAATGCGACCCACGTAGCATAAAAAGTGACGGCCCTGGTCGTCACATGTCAACACCTTTTCACAGTAAAAGCTTTGCCTCTGTTTTCACGTCACACCGTGGTGAAGTGTTGCAGGTAGCTTCATGATTTATTTTCTCATCACAATAAATGAACGGAGCAGGACAGAAAACTGTAGTTAACGTATCATTACAAGTATCATCGTCATCCTGACAGATTTCAACCCTGGAACACCTGGTGAATGTGGTGGCAGACTAATGATCAAGACTTACATAATATATTACATTATTAATATATTATATGTTATATGAGGCGGGTCATTCCTTCACCATCTTTGCCACCAAGCTTCAATAACTTCATGAGTCACAGACTGCAGCAACAACAAGCTGTGTTCAGCACTTCAGTGTCCTCTGGAAACACTTCTGTTGTCGTTTTCTGTATTTACAGCGTGTTTGTGTTGTGAGTGTTTGCAGCGCACGTGTTGTCAAATTGAAGATGTTTTTTTTTTTTAATTGCTAGCGTTCTGTCTATTTGCATGTGCTTTCTTAAGCCGCAGTGTGTTGAGCTCTCTCGGCCACCGTAGCGAGCCTCCGTGAAGGGCTTTCTAAAGGTCCTTTAAGGATAACGAGGTGACTGGGGGGCAGAACAGCTCAGCAACACGTGAATGAACTAACAGGAACCACAACCAGACACTGAAGGAACAACTGAAGGTTATGAGGCCGCTTTCTTTCAAGGCGGTGTTTGCGCGGCAACTAAAAGCGTCCTAGTTTTGGAGTCCCCGTGACCCCCTCCTCATGCACTCAGTCACCATGCACAGAAACTGCCAGATGCATGTGTGTGTGTTTCAAAATAAGTGTGTGTGTGTGTGGATGCTAAATGATTGATCAAAGGACGCCTTTGTGTGGGCACCTCGTGGTGCTAATGCATCATTAACACAGCTGGTAGTATGACCCAGCTCTTCCGAGAGGCTATTTCCAGCAGCTTGCTCTTAAGCTTATAGAGAGCCAAATCTCACTCGTGTTATATAAGAGTTCTGTGAAACCCACCGAAAGCACGTCATGACTAGTTTTACCTCGGGTCATTTCAGATGGGCCTTCCACAGGAGGGAAAAGAGGCTGGGATTGTTAGTGGTTACTGGAGAATTACTGACGGGACTAAAACAGAATCAGTCCCTCCTGAAACATAATCCGTCGTAATAGAGCTCTAAGTAGGTCTGGGTGTTACTGAAAAAAATCAAACATGATAGTTTAACTCAAGTACTTGTATACTAAAGATAAACCCTTTCCATAATGGACACTGAGTTTGATTTCCTCTAGCAGCACCTTTAGGATGAAATTCCAACCTTGTAGACGTCTAAAAATCAGCAGTGAGATTAAATTCATGGAGCACGTTCAGGCACTGAAGAGGGAAATTGAACCAGTACGGCGACAGTTACTGATGTACCTGTTCGACAGCGGAGATGCGTCAGGAACTCGTCAGCCCGGGCTACTACTCTCATCGATGATATCGACGGATACATCAATAAAGTTTCAGAAATAAAAAACAAAACAATAATGTTTGAGACATCAGGAGGAATCAATGGGTGAAATCTGACACTAAATTATAAATAAGTTTATACATTTGTGGCACCTTTGTTGTACACCATGACACAGAAGTCTGATTCAACCTTATCAGATTGCAGATCAAATTAATTTATTTGGCTCTGATGTAGCCACCTCTGTATGTAGTCACTATTAACTACCAACGATCAGCCACAACATTAAAACCACTTTGAAAGTGAATGACATTGATCATGGCTACAGTACGATGTTCTAGTGGAAAACTCTGGGTCCTGGTATTCATGTGGATGTTCTTTGAGCCATACATGGCAAGTCCCATGTAGCTCAATCCGATTTGGATCTGGGGCATTTTGAGGCCAGGTCCAGACATTGGGGGTGTGCCGGTGCCATCGGGGTGTGTGTGTGTGTGTGTGTGTGTGTGTGTGTGTGTGTGTGTGTGTGTGCTTGATCTGCAAGGGTGTTTGGGTGGATGGTTTGTCAGGATCCAGAGTTTCTCAGCAGAATATTGAACTGTAGAGAGATGATCAATGTTATTAATATCAACTGTCAGTGGTTTTAATGTTGTGGAGTGGAAGTATACTCAAGTAATTGTACTTTTAACCAAGTATAGTAATAAAGTAAAGCACAAGTACCTCCCTCAAAGGTGTACTGAAGTACAGTACTTGAGTAATCTGTACTTTTTTACATTCACTGGTATATCTAATCTAAGTTTTGACACTGCAAATATACAACATATCAGTTCCAAATATTGTTTATCGTTCTCCTTGATGACTAATAATCAGGATCTGTATTGGCCCTGAAAATCGGTAGATTCCCGGTACTAGATTTCCTATAAAATACTTGAAAGATTTGTAATTCTATTCTAATTAAATAAAAATTTTCAAAATGTCCTAATGAAGCCTCGGCTTAAATGTCCAGATAAGAGTATAACAGCACCAACTCAGGAGTGTAACTTTTCTTGTTACTGTAAAAATGCTACTAAAAATTCTGGCAGCCACAGAACAATTTCATCGAGGACCCCACGGAAGCCCTGTAGGGACCCTGAGTGGGTCCCGGCGCCCCACGTTGGGAACCACTAACCAAGGCCGAATGGCACTTGAAGCATTAGATAACTGGGAAGCGTTAAATGGCAGCGGAGCTAAATGACTGATGGTTCTTGTGAGGTAAGCTGATGGTGCAGATGAGAACAAAGCTGGCTTTTCATTGGCAGAGAACCTTGAGAGCGTTTTAGGTGTTCGGGTGATTGGCTGGATAATTGGAGCGCCGCTCTCAGCCTCGCGCGGGGTCGACGAATCGAGACGAGTCGGCAAAACTCTTGTATCAAGGTCAAGTCTGCAGAGCTGAATATGAACGACATCATTCAATCTACTCATCCCTCCATCGCTAACGTCTCGTCATTCTGTCCTGACTTGGCAGAGCCTCTGCTCTGCATGTTCACTGTGTGTGACGGAAGATAATATCTTATAAATATCTGTCAATCTTTGTGGTATCGACCTAAATATTAAAGCATTATAATCAGTGGCGTCAGAGCTTTTAAAAAATGTTTGCATTCACACACGCAATTTATTTAGAGCCGATCAACAGAAAATTGACCTCCAACTATTTGAGAACAGATGAATAATGTGTGTCATGGCTCCAGAAACCATCTCATTGAGCTTCTTATTTGTTTTTACTTCGCTGTACCTTTAATATTTTTGGGTTTTGGACTCTTTGGAAGGTCGAAGAAGACGCCACTTTTCAATATTTAAGAGATGAATCCATGAATTGAAAAAAAAGATGATTTGGTTATTAAAATATGAAAATATTAGTATTATATATTATTTTTTAAGTGTTTTCCATTTATTTCTGTTCTGCATGACATCAATTTTTACAGACTTGAAAGTTGCTTGAGCAAATATCTTTAACTACATTATTATCACGTGTTTTCAGATAAATTTTCACTTTCAAACTGAAAACTTTGACAACAATGTGCAAGTTCACAGGTCAAATACTCAAACACTAAAACATGCTTTGTAAAATCTGCGAAAACTAATTCTTTTACTTTTTAGAATTCTACAAAAACTCTTCGTGTCAATTTTAAAATAATTTAATTTTTAGAATTTTTTAATGAGGATGTCGTGGTGTCCAAGTGGTTTAAGACGCTCTATTCACATCCTTCACTTCCTGTCGTCCTACAACAACAACAAAAAAAAACTGCCAACTAATTACTCCAAATACGAACTCATGACGTTCAGTTTCACGTCAGTATTCAATACCCGAGTGTGGACATGTTGTTTTCCTCCTTATTTTGGAACAAAAGTTTCCTTATTGCTGCTCTTGTTGCATCTTTAAAACTCTTCTAAGAAATAAGAATTGATATTCTAAATCTGGTTTTAATTTCAGCTGTGATTCTGTTGACATTTAAATAAATAAAAGTTGGCAGACACGTAAAGAAAAAAAACAGGATAAGGAGAGAAATACCCGTGGCATTTAAAAAATGAAATATTGATCTCATGTTAATAATAAACATGTGATAATATGATGTTAGATTCATCCTTTTCTCTAATCAGTGAGTCTTTTGTTTTCAATGTTTTTGCCAAAAAAAGAGACAAAATAAAATAAAAAACAAATAAAATTCAAGATGAATTTGACTGATTTTTAAAAATAGATTGCAGTGATATTGTTACGCCACAGTGATCGTGTAGCGAAAGTGTGATATGATCACAACATCACGCTTAAGTGGGATGAATATCTATGATGAGACACACAAACATGCTGACTCACACACAGAAAATCCCTGTGACCTCCAGCTGTCATGACGGACAAATGCAAGACAAACACACACACACACACACACACACACACAAAAGAAACACCCACCGGCTTCACGTGGCCATGGTTTTGTGGATGCAACACACACACCTGATATTTTATCAATTCTCCCTCAGCAAACTGTCTGCCCCCCCAGCGACCATGAAATATGAATGAAACACAATTACCAGCTTTAAAGAACTTCATCAAGGCCGGGACCTCCATCCAAACCCCCCGCCTGACGCGCACACGCACACGCACACACACACATGCACATACACACACTCAGAGTTCAGTGAACTCTGCCTGAAAAGCAAATAAATAAATAAAAAATAACATCGTCCTTGGACAGAGCGACAAACATCCGAGCAGCAGACGTGCGGCTGTAAATTTTAACATTTAAAAACAGCGACTTTTTCTTTCTTTCTTTCTTTCTTTTTTATAAAAAAAACAAAAAAACTTTTTTCCACCCCGTGAATTTTCTGTCTGGGAGCGCGATGCTTTGCCCTCGTGACTCCGCTGCCATCCCAAAATTTAATGGATGCAGTGACTCATTAAAAAGTGAAGTGAGGGGGGAGGGGGGTGGAGAAGGTGGAGGGGGGGGGGGTAAAAAAAATTAGTAAAGAGACGGAGAGCGATAGAGACGGAGAGAGCGGCGCTTCATTTCCATGGCGTTACCATGGCAACAGCAGCGCAGGAGAGGTGCCCTTCTGCCGTCGCAGCGCCTCGCCACCGAATATTAACCAGGCCTATAAGCTCAGGTGCTAATTAGGAGGGGAGGAGAGGGAGGAGGAGGAGGTAAGGAGGAGGGAGGACAGGGAGGGGACGAAAAACACAAGGGGGCGAAGAGAGAGGAGGAGGAGGTCAGGGGGTGGGCAGGGGATGAAGAAGAGAAGTGGGAGCAAGGAGGGAGGAACAGGTGGTGAATGGAGGAGGAGGAGAGAAGAGGGAGAAGTGGAGAGGAGAAGGTCAGGAAAGGTGAAGCAGAAAGGAACTGGAGGAGGTCAGGGGGTCGATGAGGAGAAGGGAAGGAGAGGAGGAGACAAAGAAAAAGGGGAGAGGAGGTGAGAGGATTTCACAAAGGAGACAAGGAGTGGTGGAAGGAGAGGAGAGAGAGGATCAAGGAGATGAAGGAGAGAAAGTAAGAAGGAGACAAGAAGGACAGGAAGAGGGGCAGCAGGAGGAGAAACGGTGACATGAAAGAAGGAGTGTGGGGAGGAGAGAAGAGGGAGGAGAGATAAGGAATAAGGAGATGATGGAGAAGAGAGGGAGAAGAGGAGGTGAGAGAGATAAAAGAAAAAGAGGACAAAGGACAGAAACATTAAAACCGAGATGATGGAGGGATGAAAGAAAGGAAGGAGCTTCTTGACAAGTAGAAGGAAGGAGAGAGAGAAAACATGAGGAGTAAAAAAGAAAGGAAAAGAGAAATTACATAAAGAGTGGAGGAAAGAGAATAAAAAAGAGGAGAGGAGGAACAGATAAAGCAAGAGGAGGAGAAAACAGAAGAGGAAGGAGAGATATGGAGAAAAGAGGGCAGTAGTGGAGATGAGAGGTGAAGAGAAGGAGGAAGAGGAGCAAAGAAGAGAGATGGAGAGAAGAGGAAAGGGATGAGGAGAAAAGAGTAGTGGAGGGAGAGAAGGAGAGGAAGGAAATATAGAGGAAAAAGGAGGAGAGGAAGAAGAGATGGGATAGTGGAGGAATGGAAGGATATAAGGAGGTCGAGAGGAAGGAGATGAAGTGGAAAAAGAGGAGGGGAAGGGTTGAAAAGGACAAAGAAGAGGAAGATAAACAGAAAAGGAGGAGAGAAAGTAGACATCAAAAGAAAGGAGAGGAGGAAGGAGAGATAAGGAGAAAACAGGAAAAAGATGAGGAGAAAAGAATAGATGAGTAAAGAGTGATGAGGGTAAAGGAGGAGGGAGATGGAGAAAAAAGGGAGGGGAAGGAGGGATAAGGAGGAAGCAGAAGAGGAAGTAGAATTATGGTATTCTCGTCTCCTCTGAGCCCGTCAGGTTGATCAGTTCTGCTCTGAGGGGTCAGAGAGGGACAAAGGAGGTGAAAGATGGGGAGGCAGGAGAGGGAAACACAAAGGAGAGGGGGATGATTAAAGGCAGTAGGAGAACAGGACATGAAAAGAGGTATGGAGGGAGCGAGGGATGAGAGGAGGCGAGACAGAGGAGGTGTAGAAAGAGAGCGAGCTGGGTCAATAAAACATGCATGAGGCAGTCGCTCTGTGTACATCTGTGTGTGTGTGTGTGTGTTGTGTGTGTGTGTGTGTGTCCTTTTACAGGTGTCCTCCTCTTTCTTCTTCATGTGTGTGTATGTTAACGTATACATGTCTTTGTCTCCTTGTGTGTCATCATCTTGTGAGTGCGTCTCTGCCTCTTAGTTAGTCTGATTTAGCCTCTGGTGTACGCGTGTCCTCACATCACGTGGAAGTATTTCAGAGTGTACGCGTGCGTGAATGTCTCCATATGTGAATGCGTGTGCGTCTTCACGTGTGTGTCCTCAGCTAACACGGCGCCGTCTCCATCCAGCCATGAGCTGCTATAAGCCAGAGAGACTCCGACACAGACTTACATTCAGCTGTATATAGGTCAGTGCAGCCCGTCCATGCTAACAGTCACTGCGCCGCCGCACAACCTCGACTTCACATCATGTAAAAGCAGATGTCGTGATGAAAAAATAAAAACGTGCGTTAAAGGAACAGCGTACTAAAATTTTAAAGGAGACAAGCCCCTCCCTCAACACGTGAAGGAACAAAAGATACATCACAAATAATCCATGTCAGCAGAGTTTGTTTTTTTTACTCCTGTGCTCATCGCTAACGCTTTAGCAATCATTATGTTAAGCGATAGCAGACTCCATGCTAACATCTATTCCAACAGTATTAGTGTTCATTTGTTTGGTGACACAATGCTAACAAGTAATTTAGGTTAGTGACAGGCAAAATACTTTAGCATAAGCTATGCTGAGTAACAGTCGACTGTATGCTAATATTTTAGCGTACAAAATGCTGCACGATAGCGGACACTGTGCTAGAATTTCAGCTTTCTCATAGCTGAGTGACTCCAGGCTAACACTAGCAGCCTACAAAGTTTGTTGTGCGACTCACTAGTACAAGCTTTGTTGAGTGATAGCAGACTCCATGCTAACATTTTAATGCTGACACTTTAGCAATAGCAGCCTGAATATAACTGATTTAACCATACAGTATGTAGTGATATGCTAACACTTAAGCATTTATACTAGCATTAATTTAGTAAATGCGGACCTGTTATCATACTTGTTTAGTTCATGATAGTAGAAAAGTTGAAGCTAAAACCTTATCAGTCACTTTGTTGAGTGATAGCAGTTAACATTTAGCAAACTATGTCGAATAGCACTCCATGAACTCCATGATAAACTAGATTTTACTTTATTATTGGATGACAGTGAAAACAATGCTCACACTTTAGCATATTAATTAAATATTTAATTAAAGCTCATTTAATTGAGTGACGCATATGTTGAACAATGACAGACTCAATGCTAACACTCCACAGGAGTGTAAGCTATGTTATTCACTATATTGGCTGATGATAACTTGCGTGCTAACTATTTAGCATTCATTTTATTTAGTGATAGCGGACGACATATTTAAAGATGGCCGACATGAGAGCTCCCCAAAAGTGAAGCCAAAACATCTTGATCGCCCCCTGGTGGCTGGCTGCAGTA
>JBBPCS010063941.1:0-17291 GCA_037974645.1 Hollardia meadi
TGTGTGTGTGTGTGTGTGTGTGTGTGTGTGTGTGTGTGTGTGTGTGTGTGTGTGTGTGTGTGTGTGTGTGTCATGACAGAGAGCTTCAAATAATGTGAGTATTGTCTCTGCAGACAGAGCAACGCTGCTATCGATTGAGCCATCTGCAAAACGAAGACCCCAGACGGGCGGTTTTCAGCCCTTTTATCGGCGTTCAAATTAAATCTATATTAACGCTTAACAATGTTTTGGTCGTAAATATGAGCAAAATGATCGGATGAGGCAGCTGAAATTAAGACGTACTATTGATCCAAGGTGCTAATTGGGGGGTGATGAATAAATGTGTATTTCGGAGCAGCACCTGGAGGGTGTGAGATGAAGCGCGGAATATTGTTTCTAATGAGCTGGCCGCGGCGATGGCCGAATTGCTGCTGTCACGAAAACTAAATTCCTCATGTCGTTCTGCTAATGGCTCTGCTAACTGAAATATAAGGAAAAGGAAGTGCTTTCCAATTTGCTTGTCACACAGGTTGCCACAAATCATCTGCGGACATCAAGCAGAAGAGAACACGTTTGGTTTAGTTTTTTATTTGCAGCGTTTTAGGATTCTGTGACGACGTTTGGAGCTTAACACCTTTAAAAAAGTGGCATCGAGTTTCAGTGCAACATATACACAGAACATCATGCAAGCTGCAGGTTGAAGGAGTGAATCTCGCTACACGTTTTGCCTCCGCGAGCCCCTATTGTGAGCAGGCTCTACCCACAATCCATCACTTTACCTTCCTTTGCTTTTACTCATGAGTCACAAAGGGAGGGAATAAAGAAATCGCTGTGGAATATCGTGCATGTGTGTGACCTGGATTATACATCAGATTATGTTCATATTAAAGAAGCACAGTTGATAAGAATCTAATGTGACTGCTGCGCGATGGGAGAGTGAATTTAATTTTAGAACACACATTTCAAGATTACCATACTTTTACCATAATATAATGCTGGGGTAATGCTACTCTACTACCACATGATGCACTTTGTGCATGTACAAGGTCTGCTAAGTTAAAAAGCCCATGGCAAAGGGAGCTCCTTACTCCCACACAAAACACTGTCCCTGAAGTGCCTGAAACGCCTCATCAGTAGTTTAGCCTTTACTTCCGTGACTTTGTTACATCACTATGTCACACTTTTCATAATGCACGCCTTATTGCTAGTCTGGCACGCCCCGACCAGGAAGAGTTCTGTTAGAGGTATCGCCATGTCGAGGAGACGCTGAGGGCAAATACCCTTTGTACAATCGACGTCATTGTTGCCGTGGCTACAGCGGTGTTTTGAGCTGCTCAGGTAGCCTCTGCTAACTGAAATCTGGTTACGGTAAGGGGCGTAACATTTCTGACACACACACTAAGTGGTTGACCAATCACAATAGAGTGGGCCAGCTGGGCTTTTCGGGAGGGGGGTCTTAAAGAGACAGTAGCTAAAAGAGAAGTTTTGGACAGAGGCTGAATATGGTGCTGCTGTAATGGACAATATGGGAAAGATAATGTGTTTTTTGGACATTAAAGCCTGAAAACGTATTCTGGTATAAACCGAAAATAAAAAATAGTAACTTGAACATGAGCATAATATGGCCACTTTAAAATAATTTCCTATATACACTTACAATAGACAGTCAGACACTTCATTCTTTATTATGAGTGTGGTTTCAACAGGAAAAGCCAGAGCTCATTATGCACATTTTTTCTCTTGAGCAAACTAATTTGAAGTGGATACGTTGGAGTTAAAAAAAAAGGGAGAAAGCTATTGATAAAAATCTGAAAAGCTCCTTTTTCCATTTAATATGCAGTTTTAAAATGGTCATTTTAAGTGCCATGATAGCATATTTGGTCATATAGCATGATCGAAGGCTATAAAAATAAAGGAAGTTGTATATACTGTATAATAGGAGGAGGTCCAGATAAAAAACAAAACCCAAAAAAGTTATTTAAAAAATCTAAAAAGCTCCATCAACCATTCAGCATTTTTGACGTGGTTGTGTAATGTGCCACGATAACTCAAAGAGTGATAAATCATGTATTAAAAAAAAGAATATTTGGAGGTTTTGGGCCTACATGAAATCAGAGGAAGCCCACATGAAATAAAGTTGATTTGAAGTGTCTATGAAAAAAATGAGAAAATTGCACAAAAAAAATCAGAAAAGCTCTTTTGTACATGCACTTTTAAGACAGTCCCTAACTTCAGCGCGTAATTTTCCCATTATCTGTCAAATTGCAGAGATTTTTAAAGCGCTCGGCTTCAGAATCAAATCAAGAGGCAAAAATAAAAATTTAAAACAGTCCCTGTGCAATGACAGTAAAGCTTTATCCTGCAGTGCACAACAGCTTCAAACTGTCTACAACCTCATTGCTCTGTTTAGCTCATATATACCTGCACCATGAAAAAGTCAAGGTGAATGAGTTGCTTGTACTTCCTGTTCGCACTGGAACCGTGAATGTACAAAAGCCCTGAATAACGTTTGAAACATTTGTCCTCCAGAGACATTAGAGATCCCGAGTACAAGTTAAACGAATTGTACTAGAACTTGAAAAATGTGTTCAGAGTGCATGATTTGTGCACATACATATAAACATACAGGCTACACACCTGCACGAGCAAACCTAACACATCCAACATCAACGTAAGCGGTGATAAATGAGCGTGTGTGTGACTGGGTGAACTTCAGAGTGTATACATATTGGCTCTGCCTTTTCTTTGTGTGTGCGCCTCCCTGCCACCAGCATCCAGCAGCAGACGATCACTGGACCAGATGTGTGTGATTTATGGAGTGGCAGAAGCTGCGGTGGAGAGGCCTCCAACGTGTTAAACATTATTAGCCACAGATGGAGCCTCAAACGCGCCCTGCAGCATTCGCACACACACATCAGGACTCCGACGTCGCCTTTCATCCCCGATCACAGCGCTGTTTTCGCGGGCCGTATGTGCGTTTGTCAGGCTTCAAATAGAGACTCACCCTGCGCTGACCTCGCCGGTGCTTTTGCCAACAGGATCTTCCAGTTCGGACGGCCAGGCGGTTTGGTGCCATATGGCTGTGGATGAGACCCGGCAGGCACGGTGGTGGATGGAGGGAGGCCATTCATATTTCACACACGCAAAGCACTGACCTCAGAGGGCTGATGAACTGAAAAAAAGACATAATGGAGAGTTAAAGGGCGACAATAAAAGAGGATGGAAAAAATGATATTCATGGCCACTGTGGACCTCCTTCATCCCCCAGGGGAGATCCCTTCCGTCAGCCCCAATTTAGTGCCTCATTCATTGTAATGGATTCCCCCTCCCCTCCTTATCCCAACCCTATGGAGGTGTGTGTGTGGGGGGCAGTCAGAAACTGTCACCAGTCATGATTGATACTTTCTCTCCCCCAGGGCAACCTCTCCAGCTTCTCTGTATCAATCCCTCCATCCATCTCTTCATCCATCCAGCTACCCCTCCTCCACATGAAGCCTCCCATCCATCCATCCATCCGTCTGTCCATCCATCCTGCTAGCAGGGTAGGTATCCATTCAGAAAGCCAGATACCCAATCATTGATTACCCTGCCTGCCAGACTCACTGCTGGCTCTGCTTGAAATTGATTGGCAGTACATTTTAAGATAGCTCGGCTTTCACTGTATAATATTTAGCTGTTAACAGTAGATTCTCTCTGTAATTAAAGATGGGAGCGGGGTATTCACGTTCTAGCTTGCTTTGATTTATATGTCAGAGGTCATCTGTCAGTGGTTTTAATGTTGTGGCTGATCGGCGTATGTGGGACTGCACAGCATTTTTATCCCTTCTCCCACATATTGAGACAATGTCCCACATTTTGATTGGCTCTAGTTTTCAATAATCAAACCACTGCCGGACAGACGCTTTTCTAAAATCCGACTCTTATCCAAGACTGTGAAAATAGCAGGGAATGCTATCACAGGGACGTGTTATAACCCATCAAACTGCGCACACGTGGATGCAGGTTAACCACTGACCGTCATTGCTGCCTGCGTGGAAAATTGCGAGTCACCACAAAGTCACAAGCTACAGGTACACAGATTTAGGTGAAACATGATGGAAACCACAAAGAAAAAGAAAGACTATTTACAACTGGGGGAAGCAGACGGTTTCTTGTGAAAAGAGTTATTTTTCAGTTTCACACGGGGAAATACGACATGAAGCGACACAGTATGAATCTTATCTCACAAGAAAGGAGCAGCTTAAAAATCGATGGATGGATGAAAGAAACATACAAAAGCAGCGTGCTACTGAATCAACCAGAGAGAGAAACAGATGTATTGAGCTACGGGACAGAATGGAAATGTTTATTTTTAAGTTAGATAGACCTCTCAGCAGCGTTTCCCACACAAATATACTGTTTGTAACACGTTTAATTTGTTGGAGTCTGGTCACCCTACATGTGTGCGTATTTCTGATCTATTTTTCCCGGTTGTTGCGTTCAGGGCAGGCGATCGTAGTCGAGGGAAAGGTTAGCAGTGAAGTTGTCTAGTGGCAGTAAATGTACAGTGTAGGCCCGTGAATAAACACGGCAGCTCGTCAATATTCAATAAGTTCCCATGTCGCTTCCCAGCTGCTGGGCAAAAGTGAAAGTCTGTGGGATTAAACAGCAGCACACTCTGCTCAACCAGCTTGCAAAATGTGGATAGATATATTTATTCAGTGCTTTTTATATTGGATCTGTGGTCAAATACAAACACCAGCAAGCAGAGAGCACACTCGCCAGACAACAGATGTTCCATTTAAGCTGTTATAGAATTATCCAGTTAGTTAGATACAACCAATATAATCTGTTGTTTAAAAAGGGACCAGGGTTGCCAGATCAGTTTCCAGCCCAACCACAACTTCAAACGCGCCCAATTCAATAAAAACCTGCCACCAAATCATCAAACCTTGCCAGAAATTCTTCTAAAATCAGAAAACCATTACATATGTCATAGAAAACACATCATGAACATACAAAGCTTCATATGTGCATCAAATAACCAAAGATAAAATGTCACATCATCAGGGTACCAACCCACAAAGAGTGCAGAAAGCCAAATACACAAATTGCAAAATGCACCTCTGGCACGGACTCACAAGTTATATCTTTTGGCATCAGGCAGAGGAGCACAAGGGTTTCAGTATCAGACGAGCCGAACAGACGACGTAGTGTGACGTAGTTTACAAAGCAAGAAAGTGCCAAGATGGTTGGAGGTCGGGGTTGAGGGGAGGGTCTCACATATGACCTTCTCCTAGGAGACTGGAGTTCACGTCCCGTTTGCCTAAACATAACCCAATGTCACAGATGATTAATGATTAACACTGGTTAGTAACCAATGGCAATGTCAATGATAATGACGTCCATGTAACTAGGATCTATCTTATCCCTAAGGATTGTATACAACTCATGTCAGGTTTCTTGTTTGTTTGTTTTTAGCATTAATTGAGAGCCTCTTTGGTAATATTGTTTTCACAGTATTTTCGAAATCCTGAAAAATATTAACAAAAGCAGCAGCCCAAATTCCATCGACTAGCCCATCCAATGTAATCACAAGTAGCCCGGTTGGGCAGAAAAATCGCCCAATGTGGCAACCCTGAAAGTAAAATTGAATAAAGGTTTACGATAAGACATATGTTAGCTTAGTGAATTCTGGGTGGATTTCCATTCGGACACACGATGGCAGCTGCTCTCGCAAATTTAGCATCAAATTAAATATCTAAGGTAGAAAAACTGGCTACTGCACAACGCAGTGCCTTGAGATTGGGTATTAATGATTACCTATCATCTTCATAAAGTTCTCCTGTGCATGTCCCCCAAACGTCTTCTGTAAATCAAATTACAACTGAGGTGACACTTGCCAGCTTTGCCCAGTTGGTTATCCACCCTAATGAAATTAAAAGAAATTAGAGCCTGTTCCCCTCTGGTCAGGGCTAAACCAATCAGGTTCAAATGAAGTATCAGAACTCTAATCCATTCTACCATCCATCAGCCAGAAACCCATGTGGCTTTGTATTGGGCTGTCCATAATTTAAGCCAGAGGCACTGCGACTACTTGAGTCAGCCTGGTAACCACCACGCAACGCCAGTGTCTGTATCACTTTGCTGTTTTCCTTCACCATGTTTGAAATCTGTCGGGAGTTAAACTTCGGCGTCCTCGCCCTGTAAGGTAATACAAAACGAAGAGGATTAAAGCAGCAGTGAATGCGGAGAGGGAGTGGGGTAGAGAATCGACACGACCGTAATGCTGACTGACACCGAGGGAGGTTACACATGAATAAAGAAAGGCAAAGAATGAGCGCATAGTCTTGTTGAACACAGAGAAGTGGAGTGTGTGAGGTTTTAAAAGTGGCAGACGGAGAGAGAGAGAGACAGAGAGAGAGAGAGAGACAGATGAGGGCTCAGACTGAGCTGACGGGTGTAATTGGAATCTAAATAGCAGGGAGTGACGTTGACTGACAGCAGCTTAAACCTCCACGGCGACGCCCCTCCCTCCCACACTTCCACAGATACACAGCGCTCTCACATCTCACATCACCTCCAGGCTTCGAGCTTTGCACTTCCTCGCCCTCGAACCTCTGTTTTGTGCTCTGCAAAAACAACTCAGTGAAAAAGATCAGCTGCATCACGGTATCAACTTAAAATATGTGCAAACGTGTTCACCAGGTAGAGTTTGAGTACACCTGGTACGTTTCCTGCTGAGCAAACCCAGCCTGACCAAAGCTAGCACCAACCTGACGTGGGTGTATGAAAGGTGTCAAGTTGCTAGTGTTCCGTTAGTGGGGGTAATAGAGGAATACTATTGCCATGGCAACAGCATTAACACACACACACACACACACACATCATTGGCTCTAATTAGCCAGGAAGCTGACAAGGAGATGCTAACGCTGGTAATGGCTGGATGTGAGAGGAACAGACGGTTTGGAAATGGCAGCGCTTCATCGTGTTGATCCGCCTCCTGTTACTTCTCTCATCTCTGGCTCGCCGCTTGGTTCGCCGTCAGCGTAGGCCCTCCACTGTGGTAAACACGGATGGTTATGAAAGCTTTTTGAAAAGACTTAAGAGCTGGAATAGCAATTGAGGATGTGTACTGACGTGTGCCAGGCCCACGCAGACGGTTATCGAACAGCGCGCAGGAAGCAGACGTGGTACATTAGTGGACCTGTAAGGTCCATTAGTACCTGGGAGGAAGAAAAAATACCATGCTCATTGCATGAATCGACATTTTGTAACTGTGCTGTTTACCTGTGGAGCATTCGGTTTATGAGTGGTGATGAAAATGACTTTCTTAGTAACATCTGTATCATAATGAATAACAAACCTGACATATGTTCCAGCAAACAAGACGGACTTATAGGAAAAGAATTACGGCAAAGTAGGGCTGAGCAATCAAAATCAAACATCCAATAGTTTTGACCAAATACCTTAAATCAATGTACAATATTGTAGGGAGGACTATTAGTGCTTTCACAAAACGTTAACACACAGTAATGTGGATATGACTAAATGAGTAAAGGCAAGTATTATAAAATCTTAAACTGTCCGGTAACTTCAGAAAATCACTTTTCTCGAATGGCCTCATATCCAAAATCGATATCTAGTCTCATATCACAATATTGATCTAATATTGATAGATTGCCCAGCTGTATGACAAATTATGGCATTATTTGGAAGCTTGGTGAGTGTAAAAAGTTTTGATAAATGTCTCGGGTGTCCACTTAAGACCTGCTAACTTGTGGCTGTGGATAAAAATCCACGTTTTATACACTTTCAACACCTTAATGCTGCATTAAATTTGTTTTTGGCCACTTGGAGGCTATAACGTATGGCTAACACGTTTTGTATTCTACGGTAGAAATGATTACTTTCAGTGTAATAGCGGAAGTAGCGGTAAGCTAGTTACCTCCAGTGGCTAACCATGGTGGCACACAGCAGCGGCCCTTTCTAAAGTAACTAATCTTCAATTTAGCAACATATTTAACAGATATTTAACTGAAGTAACAGTTATTTTCTAAAAATGCTGCTCCCAATACTAAACTCACAGTGTTTTCAACAACCATGACTTATCAAATAATGTATTAAAGACACGCAGCAAGTTTCCATCATATGCTTTCCTCATACTACAAAGAAGAAGGAGCTCAGGAGAGTTTTAAGCCTCGAACAATGCACAATGCATGCTGGGAAGTCTGCTAATATGCTGATCATGTTGCTGTAGAAACTTATATCAATGAGTTGATTGAACTCTGTACAGTTCATTCATCCAACTCACCATCAGCAAATCAAAAGACAAGAAAGAAAGTTTGAAGAGTTTTGAAAATAAAAACTAGATTTGTTTTTAATTAACTTGAAATAAATAAAATTTATATCTTTACGTTAAAGGATCAGTTCCACAAAATTCCTGTATAATGGTGAATAAAGAAGTAATAAATATAAATTAAACGCTGTTACACAACAGGTGTTGTTGATTCAACTTCCATATCTCCGCACGTTATTGTTGTATTGAGTATTTTTCTCATTCCAGCGGATCTAGCTGACGGTATATTCACTTAGATGACATCATCCGAGTTTTAGGGCTGTTACAGTTAAATTTGAGCGTTGCCAATTTTTCCACACCGTTAACGCCAGATTTTTCCTGTCATTCCCTCCGCGGCGAGGGCAGTAAGCTTCTTTGTGCACCCTTCATTTTGCACCAAAGAGGGGCTTTGCTGCTTGCAGGACTCCAGCACTTCTGCAATCAACACTCTGTTATGAATTATGTTGTCCAAGCTGCTTCACCTCTGACATTTTCTTTCTTTAATCCTTCAAACAGAAAAGTAACAATCGCTCACTTTTCTTGGAACAGTCTTCATAAAGTAATAACCATAATTAACATGCCATTGTTGGTTATTTGGGCTCGATTTGCCATGGCAACCGATTCACTGAAGCTGGCTGGAGTAGGTAGTTCTGCAGACCCCAATGCTGCCACACGTGAAGGAGAGGGAGAATAAAAGAGGAGGAATGTACGAAGGAGGTGCGTGACAGACAGGCAGGGGGAGAGACAGCAAGAAGAAAATGGAGAAAAAGAAAGATTTATAGGAAGAGAGAGGGGGAGAGAGACCACAGCAAAGAGTGGGGACTAAAGAATACAACGGGGAACAAAGAGAAGTCCTTCATGCCTGATTCACTGGGATTAAGATGTTTGCTGCAGGGTGGCCACAGCTCCTGCTGCATGATGTGCAACCCACAACATAACAAACATCTGTACATAGTGTGAATCCACATACAACATAAAGGATCAATGTGACCACAGAGCAAAACACAACACACAGCGATTTTTCTTCACGCACAATCTTTATATTTATATTCATCAGCAGATTAGAAAGGAAGGTGAGAAAGTAAAATTAAGAGTGACATCGTGCATTTCAACCAATGATAACGCCTCTGAGAGTTGTAAGATGGAGGAGTTTCATTCCTTTCCTCTCATCCTCCATTCATGTGTGTTATCAAAACACATCTTGTGCTTGATGTCATTTGAAGCTGTCCACATCAGGCTTTTCTCATATCGCGAATGTAGAGAAAACAATGAAGGATGACGCAGAATAAAGAGCGAGAAGGTCCGCACAAACAAGCGAAACCCTGAGACTCGTCATTCGCCTCCGTGTTCGTTAACATAATGCTGCCTTTAATAGATTTTTTTGAGGGATGGTCCACGGGCTGGATCTGGCCCCCCCCCAGGGGTGTGATCTTTATTGACAGTCCCAGTTTATGTATCTCGTACGTCTCAACATCCATCTGGGATAAATCTCCAGTCTCCCGTCTAGAAACTGAAAAGACTCATTAACAGTATCTATTTGTCTGGTGAAGTTGCCACATTCAATAAGTTTTTTTCCACACACCGAAACATGCTTTGAGATGTAACTTGGCAACCAACTAAGCCGTTTCACTTCAAGGAGAATAAAAATAAACCTGAGTGGGCAACTTGCTGCCGTCTATCAGTCAACGTCAGTTACAAGAAATCAAAGGTGTAAAGCTGAGTATAAATACTGCATTTATCTGACAGTCTCTCCCACTAAATCTGTGGTATCTGATAAACTGGACCAACCAAACTATGTGTTCTCATCCCACAACGTTTTGTCACGTCTTATCCAGACGCACAAGGAACCCTTTGGCATCAGCTGGGGATGAGAACAAGCTGTCCCATTATCATAAATGTTACCAAGGGCAAAAACAAACAAACAATTGAGGTAGATTACTTGAAACTATGATTCATTGTAGTTTCCTGGATTTTTGCCCTTTGGCCCCTCCTGAATGTACCGAGTCATCGTGGCCAATGACCGGGTCAGTAATTTTCACCTCTGCTGTGACACAGTGGTTAAAAGAGCGAGAAAGCCGTATAAACAATCGAGATGTGATAACTGTGCTGCAGGGTTATAAACCTCCTGAACTCTATCGGCCTCGATTAGGACCCAACAGTAAGCACCAGCAGCAGACTGAACTTCAGACTCAACTGAACTGAATGAAGCCAGAAACGACAACAAACATCACTGAGCTATGAGCGGCGATCCCTTTGGACATCACGGCATTCTGGTAGAGCCTCAATAAATCAGCCGCAAATGAGGCTGGGAATCATTGTTTGTCCTGCTCGCTCCGATTAGCATTGATTTTACACTGACTGCTTCATCCTGTAGCGTGAACAGGGCCGAGGAAGTGATGTGATGGAGAACGAGGATGACAGTGCTGCCTACAGAATGCAGAAAAACAACGTTGAGTGGGTGTGTTTGCTGCTGAGATTGTGTAAGCGTAGAGAAAGAGAGACATTAAGTCTATTGTGGTCAAGTGTGTGTTTCCATTTCTGGACCTGGGTTTGACCCCTGTAGATGTCAGGGGAGTCAGACGGGCCACGGGACATGGTGAGTAAATCATGAGCTCTCTGATCGCTCCAAGAGTTTACCTGGATGAAGACATGACATGGGCTAAATTAGATACTGATGTGCAGGAGTTAGTGAGCCGGGGTTTATTTGCTCTGCAGAACGTGCGTGAATTTGATCTGCGTTAAGATCTACTTTGGCCAGAGGTGTTTGTGCTTTGATGTGTGGTCTTCTGCAGGTCTGTTGAGCCAGCGCGGCTTTGGTTTGCCTCCCAGCCAGTCATACTTTGATGCCTTTCCTCATTCCTGTTTTGACCTGTGTGCGTGTGCGTCTGCCTCGGTGTGTATGTGTGTCAAAGACAAAAGAATGAGATATCCATTCTAGAGAAAGAGGACATAAATAGGGCTTCAGAAACTCAACAGCAGGAAATTTTAAGCAATAAAAATGTGGTTTTTTTTAGCCAGTTACTCACTATTAATTTTGTAAATGAAACTTTGACATAATAACTGTTTTTCTGTGACAAAAACAAGACTAAACCAAATTAAAATAATGCATTTATGGACCAAACTCATCTACAGTCCTTCTGACAATTAAAGATGAAGCAGCAAACAAACAAAACAGAAACAGTTGGAACAAATCATAAAAACATGCAGATGAGTAAGGCAACATTTAGAAAAGCTAATGCTAACGTCACATTATCTTGGGCTCTGGATGTGGATGTATTTTATTACTCTTTCACTTTGAAATGAGAGGCTAAACTTCACCTCCACTCGACAGAAAGATGGAAAAGAGTCAACTCATTCTATCCACATTATTTCGACTCCGGTTTGCACTTTTCGACAAATTCAATTTAGAGACAGCTCAGTTTCAAAGACTTCGGAAAAAAAAACCTTTAGCCTACTTGTAGTTTTAATGTCAATGAAGCCATAAATACAATAAAGTGCCTTTAACCTCAGCAGCACTGTTAAAAGCTTATTTATTAATGCACCTGTGCCTTGTAAGGGATTTTCAGGGAGAAAGAAATGTGAGTACAACTGCTCCACGAGAGGAGCTTTCTCACACACTTTATTACTCCAGCAAGTAGCATTAGCACAAATGCTAGCCTTGATTAGAGCTGCTTCCAGTTCCCTGCAGGCAATGGAGCAGCTAGTACTGCATTGAGGCTCTTATACGTATCTCTCCCACAGAATGTGTTCTACTGATTTATGTCTGTCAATAAAAATTATGCCTGAGCCGCCGTGGAGGGACTGCAAAATTTTGTGTAATTAACAGAGGTGGCTGATCTTTTCATGTGTAAATACGTTGATTTAAACATGAAACAAACGGCATGAATAGCATTTCACAAACAGAAGGTTGAATAAGGGCATGTTAATTTGCCAGAGCTGAGCAATTAGGTGGAACACAACGCTAATTTCATCGCTCTAGTCCTTTGGGATATGATAATGCAGTGAGCGGAGAGGCGTTACATGGGTAGGCACTACACGTTCATGCTTTCAAGTGACTGTTAATTATTCTTTTAATATTTTTTTTTAACCATGTCCAACTGGGATTGTAGCCAACAGCCGGCTCCCCAACCTGTAAGAGAGAGATCCAGAGATGAGAATGAAGCTGCTCCATCACAGGGACGAATGTATGAACAAATACATGTGTTACGTTATCAGACAATATCTCAATGTGTGTGTGTGTCTGTATCTGTGTTTGACCACCCAGCCTGTCTAAATGATATATGGGCAGACCAGAGCTGTCACTCAGGAGTGGCTCACTACAAAAGATGCTGTGATGGAATGATGGGGGAAAAAAACGGGGGGAGGGGCCCATGCACATTACTAGTTAATGTGACATGACCTTGTCCGACAAATAGTTATGATGACCGAGCTTAGTGCAGCACACCAAAACACCAGGGGGGCCTTTTCAAATCAGGTGGTGATGAAAACCGTCCTGACTTAAAGTGCTTTTGAAAGCCAAGGCCAAGGGGTCTAAATACTGCAGCTAATATAATTAAACCAGGTTCACACAGGTCCTGAGCCCCAGGCTTTGGGTCAGCCTCCCAGCCCAGGGAATGCCTCTATTCCTGGGCTGCGGAGCAGAGCTGAGGCCCCAGAAAGTCCTCAGACCCCCTCCAGCCTGCGCTTTTCCATTTAACCCAGTTACCAGGGGGTTTGGGAAAGCACAGAGGGCCTTGTACTGGGAGAGTAATGAGAGGCACTATGGAGCTAAGTGTTGTGAAATGGAGTGGGAGAAGTGAAGCCATTCCCAGCCGGGAGGTTCCCCAGGATCAGGACCCAGTGGCTGACCCCTTAACCTATGACCATGCAGATTAGTCCCAGGGGCCCTGGGGATCGACACGGACGCTAAGCAGGGGCCCGAGCAGCTGAGGAACAACTCTGGGATTTCTAAAGGGAAAAAAGTCTCAGGATTTGGGAAAGAGCCAGAAAAAGGAAGTGTTCTGTTTGAAAATAGTTGACATTGCATTGTAGTAAAACTATTTTTTCCTTATCCAAAATCAAAGTTCTGAGGATTGTAAAGGTCTGAGACAAATTAGTGATTTTTATGATAATGAAATAATCTCACACCAGGTCCCTTCAGTAGCTTTTGATCACATCCTCAGCAGATGGAGTCGCCCAAGTTGTAATGATAAACTCTTCAGAACAGCTACAGAGTTCTGAGGAAGATTTTCAAGGTCAAGAATTAACTTTCAGTCCCATCTTTTGCTTCACTTGGGCGAGCTAAGCTAGCGACATTATCAAAAAATACAGACATGCGAGAGAAGAATGTACACACCAGCCTGGCAGGTTGCAAGCTGTGTTGTGGAACGGCCACCAGGGTGTGTGTTGGGGGGTTCCTGTGTGTTGGGGTGGGGGTTCATGACCAGAATATGACATTAAAGGAGATTAAAAAAAAAACATGGTAGGTCTTTTATCTTTCCTACCTCCTTCGAACAACCTCTCTCAAAGTTTCAGTCAATGTTTTTGGTTGTTTTAGTAGTGTAGTAGTTGTTAGCTCCAACATTAATGAGGAATACACCGCTCGCGTTCTTTGGTTTTACTGGAAGAAAAAATGATTAGATTTTGATATGAAAATCCAAAAAAAACAACTGATTTTGGGTCTTTTTTGGGGGGTGATATTGCTAAATAGAGGCACCATGTGGCCATGGATGAGATCTAAAAGGGTTTAGAAGACATTTATCAATTCAGCTCGACTTTAAGGTCATGTGGTCCAACTGTCATTGATCACAAAACGGTTGGGACAAACGTGTTCGTGAAATGAAAAAGTGATTAAGGAGACAAGCCTACGCCAGGAAATGTTCCAAAGCGTGAAATCCTGTCACAGCCCAATTAATTTATTCATCCACACCATTCGCCTATATTATACACATTCATTCACTTCCTGGAACATCCCCCCCCCCGATTAGTAATTGATCAGCAACCACGCTCATCAGCCGGCGTTCCCTGAGGTGGTATGTGCAAAGAAATTTCCTCAGGTCTAATATCCTGTTGATGTGCACTTGGCTGCCATTGATTTCCCATTCCCTGACAGCCCTTCTTCCATGGTGCCAGCCTATACATCGCACAAAGCCCACCCAGTTAGCCAGGAAAAGACCTGCTAATCTGTCTGACACCTATTGATCACATGGGAACAATATTTCAGGGTTCACACTGCATTTGTTGAATGTCCCGATTTTAAACAGACAAAACAAATCTCTATCTACCTCTCTTTTTGGCCTTATCACCCCATCCCTTCTGGTCTCTCCACCTCTCCTTAGCTATGATATGATGAATGGTATTCAGCACAAGAGCGACATTGAAGCACCAGCAGGCGGTCTGTGTGAGAGCGAGGAGAACGGCAGGAAAATAACAAATAGTGTAGATGAAGCTGAAACAAGTCTGCCCACATTACTGTAGTAGTTGGCAAACAGCTTCACTTCTTCTTCTCCTTCCTGTATCATCATTAATATTCACGCTGCTGAGGCTCACATTGAGCTCGAAAAACAAATTCTGTGGCCTGACAAGTGGCATTATGAAGTGATAATGGAGCTCAAAGGTCAGTTTGCATATGGCCAAATGCTTTAAGTCACCCCGTATTGGAGCAGTCTATTAATAACGGTATTATGCAGAACTTGTTAGCACAATTCTTCACCACCACCTCACAAGGGATTTAGCAAAAGCCATGTTTGCTGACTAAAGGCTGTTTGCAGGGTAAACAAAAAGGCTCCACAGTATGTTCTGGGTTTAAGCTCAAAGGTAAATGATCATTCAAAACACACACACACACAATAATACCCTATGTAAATACATGCCAAGCTCTTTCTATCACAAAGTGCCTTTGTAATCTTTTAAAATGATATTAAATTATTGCTTCATCTGAACACCATTGATCTGCCGCCTCTGTGTGGGAGCACCGTTTCTGCTTTCAGACGCTATGTTTCCCAGTGTGTGTGGGTGTATGTGTGGTGAATGATTAAAGTGAAGCAGATGAGAGAAGTGGAATCATAGTTTGATTATTAGCCAATAATGGCCAGACTCGAGGAGCTGCAATTCAGTGTAAAAAAGCAAAGACTGCGTGGAGAAGGGTCTCGGTCTCGGTGTAAAAATGGCTCCATTCAAGTTAGCAGAAGGCTAAAGAGGAAGTTAGCCGCTCGGCCGGCGGAGTCTCTAGAGCGCAGGTTCTGTAGGCGCCACAATGCAGAGTCTGTGTGGAAGCTCTGGGTCAAACCTTGTGGGCTTCATGAGGCATTAGCAACTTTCATAAGAACGAATTGGGCAGATTGACCAGTAACAAATAGCCTACCTTAAAAACCAGCCTGTTCTTATGCCCACTCTTCAGACGCACAAGGGTTTAATGTACCTGCAATGTAATGCTGTCCATGTCGGTTTTAGACAAGTTTGAACAGATGACGTAGCCTGACGTACTTATCAAAGTGAGAAAGTGCCAAGAGGGGTGGAGGTCGGGGTTGCGTGGAGGGTCACACACACAAGACCCAGGAGACCGGAGTTCGCAAACCAAGCATCACCAGTCATTTTCTGAACCTAATCATTAGGTTTAACCAGACGTCACCAATGTTTTGTGTCTAAACCAAAGGAACGTAGACCTTGTGCATCAGGATAAGACACGCGGGGCGCAAGCCTTAGTGCATCGGCACGATACGTGACGCCAAAGTGTACGTTGCACGTCTGGACAAGGCGTTAAGGGCGCACGACAAAACGTTGGCATGTGACGAACTGAGGTGAGAACGGGTTGTAAAAACTCATGACATTCCCATCAGCCTCAACTGTATTTTGTTCATAGTGTTAATTAGCAAATGCTAGAATGAAATACACTCATGTAAGATGGCTAACTGCTTGTTTGTATTGTCATTTTGAGCATGTTCACATGTCGACAGTGCAGCTGTAGACCCTCAGTCTAAAGTACCTGTTCTAATATCCATAAGTTATTGCTTCATTCAAATGCCATCGATCTGCCTGTGTGGAGGTGCACTGACAGCTTTAAGATGCTGTGTTTACTGTGTGTGTGTGTGTGTGTGTGTGTGTGTGTGTGTGTGTGTGTGTGTGTGAGGGGAATGATTAAGGAAGAGGGAGTGAGAAAGGAAGCAATACCATCATGCCTTTCTTCTTTCATATCTCCATTGCTGTTGACAAAGTGAGATAGTAAGAGGCAGAGATTAAGAATGGGAGTGGGCATGCGGGAGGGAGAGACAGACGGGGAGGAGAGGACAAACGCCATTTCATCTCATCTCTCATGTAATCCTCGGAACATAAAATAATAATAATAAAAAAAGGAAATGACAGCCGATAAACGGGCTCGGCTGCTGCCTCCATTAGCCATCATTACACTGCCCACCGTGGGACAGGATACCATTTTCAAGATCCGACGAGAATAAGGAGCCCAAAATGATTACAGACATCTCATAAATAGATGTGCCATATCTGTCCAATCACCTGTCTGGAGGGAATGTCTGAATTGCCCGTCTCTGGTCATTTACAGGCGAATCTCTGAATGGCCTCCTCGTTCCCCCATTTTGCTGCTTTGATGAAAAAGGAAATAGTTCCTTTTTTATCTTGATTGTGCACAGATAGATGGTGGTGTGTCTGCGGAGGTGTCGTATTTATGGCCGAAACACGGGCACTATGCACATGTCATGTATACAGATGTGAGCTTTATTGAAATAACAGATAAGGTGATTTATTTTGAAGCTCTTCCCTGGGATTATCGCTGATCTGGTCCACATTTCAAAGGCTGATGTCAAGAAGGAAGTAACCTCTGAGGGGCAAAATCTCACAGGCGTTAAGGAATTTGACAAAACAAAAACAAAATAAACAGCAAACTCAATTTAAACAGGGCAGCTAGCAAGCTTTCGACCTCCACATTAGTCTCTCTCTCTCTATGTGTGTGTGTGTGTGTGTGTGTGTGTGTGTGTGTGTGTGTGTGGGGGGGGGGGGGGGG
>JBBPCS010063961.1:0-17289 GCA_037974645.1 Hollardia meadi
CACACACACACACACACACACACACACACACACACACACACACACACACACACACACACACACACACACAGGTTGAACTGCATTGGTTATTTATTAAAGCGATATATGGACTCCAAGCGTTTCCAAGTTGCCACAGTCTGCCTCCATCAATGTAAACACATTTCCACTTCTTCATTCATTGCCATTCTCCAGATGCCCTCAGACTTTCCCTCCTTTCCAAATCACCGGACTGGCCCACTTATCTACACACCTGTTTTCAATTCCCTCATTTACTCTGACCTGAACTTCCCCACCCACCTCCTCACCTGCATCTCATTCCCTAATCAGCCACTCACCATTTATACCAGTCTTCTTTTTTTAGCTAGATTGCCTGGTGTGTTCGCCTATCTCTCCAGTATTGTGGATTCTGTTTTCCTGACCTGCCTGTTCCGACCTTGGACCCCGGTAACCTCGCCTGCTCCTTGTCTGACTTGTTTGCCTGCTTGGAGTGCTTTCTGATTTTGACCCTTGCCTGCCTGACTATCCTGTGAGCCTTCTGTATCTTGAATTTTTGCATTAAATCATTGAACTGCACCACCTCTGCCTCGGAATTATTTGAGAAGTATCACATTTGGGTCCTTCCCCTGTTACCCTGCTTGCAGCTGTAGCACAAGTCATATAATTGTTGCTGCTGCTGTCACAAGGATGGCTAGATAGCTAAACAAACCTAAGTTTATTTTGTTTCTGGCTTCCTTGCAGCTTTAGTTGGCAGTAACGTTAGCAACATGATTACAGTGAGCAGTCTGGCTAGTGTCCAAAGCAGTAAACAACTGTAAGAATCCCTGATCAGAGTGCTATGATAAAGGCAGTATAACAAACTGTTAAGAAGGCAGGTTCTTGTTACTTACTGATCTGGTTGAAAGAATGCCGACTCCCTTTCAAGTGCCTGTGGTAAATAAACTGAGTAACAGACTTTGACACAACATCGTAGCACACTCTTGTTTCCACAGATACTTTGGTTACCTGGGGATGGTTGCTTGTGTAATGGTAGATGTATTTACTTTATGGTGTAAATTGAACCTTTGTTTTCCTGGGAATGGCAGACAGTATAGCATCGTGAAAGTGAGGCTTATAGGGAACCAATATGAATATTAGAGAGAGCCATTAAGCTTTGCAAACAATGTATTTATTTGATAAGTTACACAAAAAAGTTGTCTATTTCCACTTTAAATAACACAGTCTGAATACCAACAGTAACTATGATTCATCTGAGACCAACATGTCGTCTGTCATGTATCTCAGCCAAGCCACGAAAAGAATATGACTTTTAATCTAATTTAATTTAACAAAGTGGCTGTTTTAACAAGTATAGTGTCATCTGAACCGAGCAGAAGCTAAATCAAGTAGAAATATTTGCTTAAACGTATATTTTAACCTTACTGGTGCCAGTCGTGTCAGTTTGTGAGGTGTTGATTATTACCAACAGTATTTTGTCATTTAGGTACGAGGACTTGTTGAGAGTAAATAATTAAATTTTGTTTCTAAATACTTTAATCTCTTTATTTTACATTTCGTATTCCCCATTAAAGCATTTTTGCAACAACCTTTAAATGTCACCCCAACTGTCTGAATGAAGACATTAAATTACACTCTCGGATGCTCTCAGATATCACATCTTAATTGGCGGCTGTTTTAGCTTTGAGAGCTAATGTTATTCTGTTCGCCCTTGGGTAATGTCAAGCATTTTGTCAACAGTGGCTGATGTACCTTGAGTTATGCTCTGTTTTGCTAATGTGTCACATTTGGCAAGATGAATGATCACAGCAATATATTCATCCCCACTGTAGCAATCCATCAGATGTCAACATTGTCAAGAGACCAAAGCCCGCTGCATGGGTTGCAGTTCGCTCCTTGCAGCCCTAAAAAAAACGGCATATGGATCAGGCATCAGCAGGAGCACAATGCAGATGAGACATGAAGACTGTGAACGACCAGTGAATTTAAACCAGAACAATTCTACCTGGTGATCATCCACGTGTTGAATGCAACACACAGAAAACAGAAAAGGATCATCACACAACTAATGAGGAGCCATATTGTGTAGAAACTCCCATAAAGCCTCTCCACTCTCTGTGGAGTGTTTCACTTTTATTACAATTTATTCCTGAAACTTGTCTGCAGGCAGTGTAAAGTGGTAGGGAGAGTGCTGAAACTGACAGTGAAGGCCATGTTTTCTCTGTTGTAAGAAAAGAGTGGGAGGCAGCGTAGTCTCTCACTGGAACCAAGCACTAGGGTCAAGAACAATGGCAGACTGCTTTTCACAGGCCTTGGTAGGAAGTTGGAGGCTGACCATATAAGTGAAAAATAAAAACTCATGTTTAGAGAAAACAGGAGAGTAGTGTAGTGTAATATAGTAGGTGGATTAGGGGAATTTTTGCCTTGGGAAAGAAAACATTTTAAAATTCCTGTTAAAGGCAGTTTAAGGTACATCAATTTTAAGTTAAGTTAAAACAACTAGTTCTTTTTCACAGTGTTTATTTATCCTGGTCCTGAACTGAACTGCAATAAAACTGTTTGTCTAATTGTTAAGTATGATTATGATTTTATTTGCTAATGATTATTTTGCTCTTAATGTGTACTGTCCAAATATTTGGACAGATTGTGCTTTGAATCGAATTGAAAAAAGCTATGCTACAAAAGGCAAATAAACAAAACACATCAATGCTAACAACTGAATTTAAGAAATTACCTTTTGCACTGAAGTTCTCCATGTAGTTTGTCCAACTGGTGTTGCCATAGTGGTACTCAGATCAGGTAGCTTTATGCGTCCGCCCGGAGATAGCCATGGACGGTGGGATTATGTTTTTGGGTTGTCTGTCCCTCTGTTCCATTCTTGTGGACTCAATATGTCAGGAACACCCTGACGGAAATTCTTCAAATTCGGCACAAACAAGGACGACTCAAGGATGAACTAATTAGAATTTGGTGGTCAAAGGTCACTGTGACCTCACATCCATCCTTCTCTTATGAGCACGACAGCTCAGGAACGCTTTGAGAGAATTTCTTCAAATTTGGCACAAACATTCACTCGGACTCAAGGATGAACTGATTAGATTTTGGTGGTCAGAGGTCAAAGGTCAAGGTCACTGTGACCGATTAGACAAATTTTTTGTCATATCTTAAGAATTTATATGCTAATTATGACAAAATTTCACACAAACTGTGCTGATTGTTTAGATCTTCTGTGCTTCCGGGTGTGTGAAGAATCCATGTTTCAGAATTTTGAGTTTCTTTGCAGCAACATCCATATTTGAAGCATTGTAGTCCACCACAAGCTCTTTGATTTAGTTGATATTGAGCTTCAGATGATTGTCTTTGCACCATGTGACCAAGCTGTCTATCAGTCTCAACATACAGTATATTATGAGTTTGGACAGACATGGAGGTAAATATGAAGGTAAATATGTTGCAAAATGCGAGAGCTTGTCGACTTGATGTGAGAAGTCGTATAATAGGATTTGAGAAGTTGTAGAACAAAAATGTGAACTTGTATGTTGAAATTTTCACTCGTAGAAAATATTTGCAACATTTATTTTACATATATTTACATAAATACAATGACAGCTTCAAATCTGCACACCTCGACTTTTGAAACACTTCTTGTGATAAATGTGCTGCAAAAACAATTTGCACTTGTAGAGCGGGGGCGGTGAACCAATCAGAAATCAGAAGACGAAGTGCTCTTCCCGTGCTGTGATTTTTGTTCTACAACTTCTCAAATCCTATTATACGAGTTCTCACATCAAGTCTACAAGCTCTCGCATTTTGCAACATATTTACCTTCATTGTGGACTAACCGAAGAAGAACAAAGTGGAACATTCAGATGTGACCTCTGTGATTTCACAGACATCTGTACACAGAAGACATTTTTCAAACACCTGGGAAGTCATCTGAAAACACACAAAGTTGTAAAATGTCCTTTTAAAAACTGTGTGTTTCAAACAAACGTGCACTCAACGTTTAAAGCTCACAGGAGTAGAAAACATACTGGATATTCGTTGGAAGATTTCAAAACAACAGTCTTGTCATCTGGCAGTGGACATGTTTTTGACACAACTAATGAAGGAAATGGACATGTTACATCTGACAATGACACTGATGTACTAACTGATGAAGCTGATGGCTCTGTAGAAGAAGATTTTGATGCTTTACTAGAAGACAACCTTGCTTCGTTATTACTATGTATGCAAACAATTTTGCATGTTCCTAGAAATGCTATTCAGCATATAATTGAAAATCTTAATGATCTAGTGACTTTATCAAATACACATATATCCAAAGCTATTGAGAAGATTTTATGTAGAAATGGTGCCGCTGTCAATCAGACTGTTGTCAAGGAAATTGTGGAGACCATATGTAATGCCAATCCATTTTTAAAAACATGTGGAAAGGGGCCCCTTGCTACGCATTATAGAAGAGCATCATATTTTGACACCAACTATTCTGTCATCAAACCTGTTGAGTATGTGTTTTGTAGGAAAAATAGAAAGGGTTAGGGTTAACAACTGAAACTCGCTCACCATGAATTCTGTGTACAGATCCAGATGATGAAATCCAAGCATTTCATCAACCTTTAACCGAACAACCTAACTTACATTCTGTTGTTGTTGTTGTTTTATGGAAGTAGCTGTTTTAATTATAAACACTTGGAAAAATAAAGTTTTTAAAAAGAGATAGTTGTGTATTTAATTATTGGAGTGACAACTGTGTAGTATTATGTAAGGCCAACTTGCTTTCAGAGAAAAACAATGCCTAGGACCAACAACTGCAAAGGGTTGAGCTAACTTCATATTTTGACTAGTAGAAAAGTTGGGCCAACTTGACCAGAGAGAAAAAGTTACTTGACCCAACAACAGTAATGGGTTGAGATAACTTATTATTTTAACTTGTTGAAAAGTTTGGCCAACTTAATTTTTTGAATTAGAAAAAAAGTTCTGCCAACTTAACATTTTGAACTGTTAAGTTGGCAGAAAGTTGACATTGTGTCAACTAGATGGCAATGTGAAATATTAGACTTGGTCAGCAAATGTTCTTAAAAGTTGAATAAACTCAAAAAAGCTGTGCATCTTGTTACTAAACTTTTTTAAGTTGAGCCACCTTATATATATTTACAGTGTAAACTGCAACTTCACTGGTGCGCAGAGGCATACAATTCTTGTTTCTTTTATTATTCTTATAACACTATAGCTTGATAAGCAGGAACAGCTAAATGTAGAAATTTACTTCAAAAAGTACATGTGTTTTCATTCTGTTGTACATTTTATTTGCAGTCAAGTGCTGTGCAGAGTAGAAGAACAAAAAGCTCTCCATGCACCAAAAGCCATGAGGAAGACCACACAGGTAAATCATCCCAAAAAAACAATCACTCTGACAAAATATACAATACAGAGTGACTCTTAGAAGAACAAGAAGAATCCACAGATAGAAACAGATGAAAAAGCAGGGTGTGGTAACACATAATTACAATAGTTATACTTACATTTAAAATGTGTTCTCTTTAAATCAAAAATCCCAAGATATGAGTGCTAAGGATGCTATTGTTCTTGCAACTTTATACCTTATTTTTACTCAAATATAGCGTAAGTATGTCATGCAATCTGGTATACTACTACTAACCCTAACCCTATACTCAGTTTTGACTGAGTCTTGTTAGAGTTATTTCGTTAGTGCCTAATGTCTGACCCCTCGATTCCACCAGGCATCTCTCTGTAACGTCTTGTGTCCCACTCAGTATTGTTCCATTCTCCACACGGCTTCATACTCCATCAGAAGCGTTTCAGAGGAGGAGCGCCATCCCTTCCTAAACTTTGTTGACTTGCTCAAATTGTGTTTATTTCATAATTTTGCCTGGATATTTGTGCTTCTACCATGGCTGAGTTGGCTATGTAGTTAAATGGTTTATTTTTTGTCTGTTTTGAGGAGTGAAACACGATCCAAAGTTTGCACAAGTTGTTTTATTTGGAAAATTGACCAGATTCTCTATGCTAAATTCCTGTGTCTGACTTCCTGCCTGACTCGAACTGCTCTGTGCAGCTTGACGCGGCTTTTATCAAAAACAGACTAGGATATACGTACGTATACTAGGAAATATAATATTAAGTATTCTCCGCCAAGCAGAGCGGAGAGCTGCTTCTGGGACGCTCCTGAAACACGCCATGACGCACCTGGTGGAATCATTGTCTAGAATGGCGGTGATCAGCCGGAACACAGTGCAGACGTGCCTGGTGAGGCTACTTCAGTTAGTTTTCTCTGCAGCTTTTCTTGTTTTTTGTTGACGTCAGTAAACAACTTTATTAAGCTTTAAAGTCAGAAATTATGCATGTGATGTGTTCTTTTAAGCAATATTACAATTATGATTTTTCTTTGGAAAGTCAAATGACTCTAACAATCCCAATCTAAGGCCTTAAACATTGAGTGTCTGCCAATATAGGGTACCATTGGATATATCATTTTATAATTTTTTTCCCCCTTACTTTTTAAAGCTGGTAGTCAGGGTGGGGGAGGGGGTCACACATGTGCCCAGGGGCCCATTGTCTCATGATCCAATCCATGTGTGTTGGACCAGAACAGTTTCAGTGATCCTTGAAGAAGCATGTGAATAGTATAATTTTACTGTTGCCTACTAGGTGAGCTTCACAGTTTTTAAAATCTTTTCTTTTCCATCTTCAGGTCAACTGCTCAGCATGTTTCACACCACAGAGCATGACAAGATGATCATTATTTCATGTTAGTCCTTCTGTATGGAAGTATCTGCATTCGTTTTGTTTATCACTCTCTTTATTTAGGAATTTCAACTAAATTGTTGCACATTTTTATCTGTGAGTTGTTGCACACAGGTGTGATTTTGAACCATGATCATGGATATTTACATTTCTGCAGCACATAATGGACAGAGCCCAGTCAGCATTAGACAGGTCATACATCCATGCAACTAAAAACTGTCTCTAGTCAACACTCAAACCTCAAACCTCAAACCTCTGCTACCTAGGAGGTCTCGAGCACTTTCTAAAAGACTGGGAACAAGGAGGAGGTCAAGCTGACTTACAGTGTCAACATGACAATAAGCAGATTTAGAACAAACTCTAAAGAAACAAATGTAATTCTTAAAAAATGATGAATGTTAAAGTCCAGTCTTATATAAGGATATCCTACAAGAACTTGGGATGTGGGGAATATATGGCAGGGTATTAGTTTAAAACTTCTTAAATCCCATGGCAGGGAGCTCTGAGGACTCTATCAGGCAGCTTACTTCACAAAATGTCAGGCTTACTTTCTTCCTAAATGGAGCTGATCACTTCACAGCTCAGACTGTAAAAGTGCTGCTATATTTTGGTGAGATGTTTTTATTAAGACATGAGGAACTACACACAACTTTAAGACTTACACAAAGTGTTTACACAAAGTATGTTTCATTATTTCAGTGCCTTGTAATATTGCACACCCATAAGCCATGTTATCATTATCTTTAGTTGCTTTTTTAGATAGTGCAAGTAGTGAGAATGATCTGCATGAATATAGCTTAGAGTTCCCAGTTAAAAGCATAGACTTTATAATAAATAGTGGACTAAGCCACCATTACGTCACCGATAGGTTTCTGAAGAGCCATATGTGAAGCTCACTGTGGGCTGCAGCCATCACGATCATGGCAAGATATTATTATTATTTTTATTATTTAGACCTGGATACGACAGGGCCGTCCAGTCTTCCTTCCAATTTTGCCCAGTGGCCAATTGCAGTGACTTTCAATTTCCCTGTGGCGAAACGTGTGACATGTTTTCAAATCTGGTGGTAGGTGGTCAGCAGTCGGTGTTGTTGTACAGAGCCGGGCGGCCCTATACGCTCACTACGCACGTTGCATAGGGCCCTGCAAATTAAGCAGGGCCCTACCTCCCCCTCATGTCAAAGCGAGTAATGTTGACAACTTAGATGACAGGATGAAGCGGAACAATCCTTCTGGGCACGAGAAAAGAAAAGAAACTCCATGAGAGTGAATTGTGGGAACAGCAGTCAGGTAAACTTGTTCTCTTCAAGTTTGATGTCGGCTAATAACAGTAGTGTGGAGTTGATGCTAGCGGGCAGTGCATCTCTCTCTAGTCTGACTGTCTTGCTAACCTCGCTGGGCAGTGCAGTGAATCTCTGTCTGTGTCTTGCTTGCAGCCTTTGGCAGACTTCATGCCTGACAAAAGTTAGAGAGAAATACAACTTTTTATTATGTTTGATAAACGCAGACGGGCAACAGTGTTTATAAACTGCAGCTCAGAATCAATGGGCATGATGGTACTCCTCATAGGCACAGATGACATCATTGATGATTTTGCCTCACAAAAGTGCAGAAGAGGAATATTTTGATGGTAAAGCAGAATTGCATTTGTGCAAATGGCTTTTTAACTAACTATGCGACATACTTCTCAATTTCTTCCAGACAGTCGAGATAGAACCAAAGTTCATCCCAAAGTTAATCTGAAGAGTCTATAGAAAATATTCTGTTCAATAAATATTGTGTATTTATACCTGTATAGGTATATTCTGTATAGGTCTATTTATTCTTAGACTGACAGATGGAGCAAACTGTTTAAATGGAGGGAGGATTGTCGTGGGTGCACTGAGGTGTCAGGTGTGACTGTGAGCCAATGGTAAATGGTTTACATGGCTCACAGGTCAGGTAGGAGGGCCCCTTAGCTGAATTTTGCTTAGGGCCCCAGAGAGGTCAGGACCGGCTCTGTTGTTATATAAAAGAAATGTTAATGAGTGAGTGTCCTTTCACACTGCCTACATTAAAGTTGATGAACCTGACATATAAAACCTTATTGAATTGTATATCTGTCACTTTTGTTGTCGTTAAGACACTTTATTTTGCTATTATTTTGGTCATCTGTCCGATGCAACAATGACGTATACCCACCATGCAACAGATCCTACCACTGAGCAGGACACATGGAGGGTTCTTAATAAACAACACCTTCAAAAAGTGTTGGTGGAGTCGGCTTCTATTAAATTTATATTTCAAACTAGATAATTTATATACAAATAATTTCTTATTTTTTGTTTAATTTCTTCAAACAACTTCATGTTTTTCAGAAGTTGGGGGAAACAATTCCCCTCTGTCACCCTCCAGGATCTGTGCCCATGGAGGGAGCGCATTAAAAGGGGAAAAGCCCAGGAGGAAAGTGCTGTTAAATGCTGTAAAATTAAATATATCTTCACAAGCACAGGACATGGTTGGTGCTAGAAAAAAAATATTACCAGCAGGGCAGCCATCAGTCATATCACGACCTTTCCTGAGTTGATTCTTTGTTTTAAAAAACATAATCATGCTATGTAGGAAAGAAAGAAATGCATATTCATGGAAATAATGTGGAAAATAAAGAGTTGTATATTATGTTCTGTCAGGTGGGAATATTTATGGTTACTCAGAACTACCAGCTTTATGATGATAAGCATCAAGTCCAATCAGAGCTCAGAGGAAGTGGCAGGTGCAAAACAAACACTCCAAAAGTGCACAGAAATGATGAATACTTATTCCTGTTGCCTTAATTATGTAAGTGCAATTTACTAACTCCTGAAAGTGAAGACACTTTGCTTTTAACTATTTTTTGATGTTGTTTTTAAAACTAAAAGTCAATTAAATGTTATGCCATAAGCAATAAACAGAAGAAAAAAAATATTTCAACAAAACACTGACAGTATGTGGTCTGTGGGAATGGAGTGAATACGGACATTGGCCTGGACTGACGTGAGATTCCCGGCCTGAATTATTGTCCCAGTCTGCCCCTGATGCCAGCTGTGCTCTTAATATATTCATCCAGAGTCCTATCTGTCCTGGCAGCTTATCCTCACTCAGTCCTTATTTCCTCCTCAGTAAGAGCAGCATTGGATAGTCCCACATGAATTTTATAGATCAGTGAATGGATTGCACAAACTTTCCTTCACTTAAAAAGATATAAATGAAATACAACTGCAGTCCTGGTAAAGGGACTTAAGTCACTGTGGGAGAGCAGAGAGCGTGATTATACAGCTGTAGTCTCTGACAGCTGAATGTCCTGCTAAGAACTTGGGGTTTGGCTTGGCTGGCAGCTTAAGGATGATAATAAGTTTATTTCCTTCTTGAAAAAACTGACAGTATGCATGCTTGGGATTGGATGAGTCACCATGTTCAGAAGCAATAAGCAACACTTTTGCTTTTAAGGATTACCATTGTTTGAGCTTATGTCACCACCTGCTACATGCTACATGATGTTTCATGACTATCAGTTATATTAAGCCTGCTTTTGAGATATGTTTAGCAAATTATTTATTTGATGTAAATCCCTTCAAAAGAGCCAAACAAAATATTTTTTTCTATTAAATCTCACTTTCTATGCAAAGGCTGAATAATTGTCATTGAACATGTGGCACATGGAGCTTGTGTCATTTAAAGATGAAATGATTTGGCTGGTGGGGGTCCACATTCAGTACCCCAACTGTCCCTACAGTTTCTGTTGGCTCATTAAATCATCAAATGTCACTAACATTAGCCAGTGATGTTCCTTTGACCAGAGAAATGGGGTAACCAAATGTATTATGTCTGTTAAAACTGATTTGAAGCACTACATGTTCCCTCTTAACAGTTCTGCACTCCCAATACAAGGACATCATGTCTCACTAAAAGCCCTGCTGTGATTGGCCTTTTCTTCACCTTTAGAGCCCCTTGCTGTTTATTCACTTGCACTCAACGTTGAATATTGGTTCAAAACTAGGAGGTAGTTTGGGACATGATGTACTGTGTCTCTCCTAATCCACCCTGTGGGTGTGAGCAGCAATGAAAACCTAACATTGTACTCCACACATCATCCCTGCATCATGCTCTATTAACTGCATTGTGTGTGCTTTCTTTGCTTTGATTTAGAAAAACAGATCAATGAGGCCCGATTAATTTCAACCGATTCTCAAAAAAAACATCACATACACTGAATCTGTTCTATTGGAATTGATAAAAATTGATAATCATGTTCGTTACTGGTATAATTTTTTAGTCTCATGTGGGTGCATTAGGCTGCAACAAACCTGTGTTAAGTTGTGCTATAAAATGAGTTTTTATCGACGAGGACAAGGTGAAGAATAAACTGATGAAGAACTTAAACGGTGACTTAACTTTTTTTTAGTTTTAAGAAGACCCTCTTTATTTCCCAGGCTTACTATCCTGCCAAACATTTGTGGAGTGGCTTAGGTGTGCGGGATTTAAGAATTTCAATCAAATAAATTGTTTTTGCAAGAGCTGGCACAGTGTACTATATCTCCAGTGAGAGCCTTCCAATTTACAGATTTTATTATTTCTGCAGCATCACTTGCTGTTCCAACCCACTTGAAAATACTGCAGAGAGCCACGTACAGTACCTCAAAAAAACAAATGCTTTCAAATATAATGCAAGCTTAAAAAAATCAAAGACATTCTTTGGATGAATGTCACTATTGTCTCTTGAAGTAATTGCAGTTCTAGTCTCCAGTTAATAAGGAAATATGGAACATTTAACCAGCAATAAAGTATACCTCCCTTAGGAACCTCCCTCATTTTTCCATCCCATGGTGACTGGTATTGGACATCAAAGCAAAATCCAATTAAGAACTGTTGGGTGAATTAAATACCACCGCTTTCTTCTTCTACCCCTCTCCCTTAATTCATACCTCTTCAGCCCTGTTTTTGAAGTTTCTCCCTTATGCTATACTTAATTTCCAGTTTGGCTTAAACTGAACACCATGCTAAAGTTTTGCCAGTTGTTCTTACATTGGTCTGACTTTGGAAGGACTTTGAAATAACAGCAGCACACTCAAACCTATTCACAGAAACTGCAACCAACTGTGCTACAAGGTACAGAAACAGCCATTCATTGGATGCCTTTGACATTTTGTAATGTAACACTTAAGAACCATAGTTGGAATTTTTGATATACTCGAACGAGGTGGAGTCCATCTGACCCATTTGTTGCCCTAGGAGCTAGGCTAGGCTTTTACTGATGCGAACTGTAGAAAACAGGCAAGCCAAACTTAAGGGATAATAATGACACCAAATTATCTGAGACGTAACGTGAAGAAGCATTCAGTAAATGTTAGGTAAAGGTAAAGCTGTTTGATTGCTTTGTAAATTGTAACTGGCTGCCCTGCGATGTTAGCGAATCAATCAAATGATTGCAGGACACTGTGAATGAACATTGTTAATTCTGCAATCATCTTTTGATGAGACATTTTAATCTTAGAAATAGAAATGTAAATTTGCTGGTGGCACTAGAGGAAAAGTCAGGGGATCACCAAATTCTGTAGGAATCATTATCTGGGAATCATAAATGTATGGGCAAAATCTTTATTTTGATTTTAACATATTTCACTGGATAAAACACAAAACTTTGACTTAGGTCAAAGGTAAAGTCAGGGGATTATCAAAGTCATTAGGCTTCATCCACTTGAGACCATTAATCTAAAAAAATTTTTGTCTCTTATTCGTCACAGAGAAGGTTACGTCGGTGTGTTTAGTGTACAGTACCTTGTTCCTCCATCTAAAACCTTTACAGCCTTCCGTTACTTGAAGACAATGACATTATCACAACTTTATTAAGCAGCCCCCAGTTCCAGCTCACCTCTCTCTGTCTGACTTCACCAAAGGGACAGGTTTAGATGGGATGAAATAATTCTGGACAGCTGCTCAAGGATGAGCAGTAGTGATGGGGGATATTGGGTGATATTGTAATGCCTAATGAAGGTTCTCAACCAGAAACACGGCCTCTGATTGGTCTATAAACTCAACCCAAGGCATGAGACTGCCAGTGGATTGTTAACAATCATGCTAACAATAAGAACAACTCTGTTTTCAACATGGAAAAATACATAAATAATCACAGAAGACATTATCATTATGGAGTTATTTTACTAAAAGTAATGAAACACTGTAACTCGTTACTTTTATAACACTTTATCCTGAACACTGAATAACTTGGTGCAGCTCATTTAAAAAAGAAATGGAAGAAAAGAGTTATATTTGTGTTATATTTTGGGACTCCAGACTTAGTTCAAAATTAAAAATTGTGAACTATAAACATGAACTAGTTCATTTGAATCTGTGTGAACTGAACTTTGAGCTGAACTTGTGAATTGGGAACTTGTTCAACATTGCTGTCTTTACGCTTAAAGATTTCCATATTCACTTAAAGTCTGATTCATCTTGTAGTTTTTGTAGTTTAAGTTGGACCTTCTAAATAAATCCACCTCCAACACACAGCATAGATGTTGCCATTGTGGCTGTCCATATTAAAATTGTGCAGATCTTCACATACACCATAACTGGAGCGTTAATTCAATTCAATTCAATTGAATATTGTGTCCTCTAGTTTTACTCCCTAAAAGAAGAACAGAGGATTTTTGCATTCATTTTTATTTGTGCCGGCAGTGGGTTCTCACTGACAGGTTTGTATGACTCTCCTGGGAATCTCATGAATATATAGGACTATTAAACCATCTTTAAAAAGCTATTTTGCATGCATACAGTCTAATCATTACAATGCAAATGAGATCGGTGGGATGGTAAATAAGGTGTGAATGAGAAAATGGAAAATAGATAGGTAAAAACACTTGGATGCACATCTGTGGGGGCAGCCATATTAGTTTGGATGCCCATTACAGTCATCTTTTGTTTGTGGTTTTGTTATTTTGATATGAAGCTGCGTCTATAGGCCCTCATCACGAGGCATTATAATTTTTTTTAATTTTTTTCATAATACAACTTACCTGTAAATATTTTCCTGTCACATTCTGTCAGTGGCAAGATGCTCTGCATTTGCTATTAGCTCTTTTTGAGTCTGTCATTAAGATATATTCCGGTGATTTCATTTACAAACTCAACAACTGTGTAAATGAGTAAAATCCTATTAGGTTGCCGAGGTGACAGTCTGTGATAGTGATCTGCTGGGAGGTAAGACAGGTCTGTGAAGTGAGAGCTGAACTTGTCATCATTATAAACCATCAGGGGTCCTGCCACACAACCTACACACTCAAACAGAGGGGGGGCTGCCATCCATCAGATTTTACATCCATGACTTATGTGTGGGGGAGGTCTATGGGAATGTATAGTGAATGTAGAAATATTTGTAGGTTGTGTTTTATAGATGTGTATGCTAATAAATTAGAATTATAGGCCAATAAAACTCACAAATAAACATAATGCAAAATATGTCTACAATAAACACTGGAGGGCTTTGTTATACGCTGTAAATTAAGTTATTATAGTCCCCCGGTGGCACAGGTGGCTAAGACATATATCAGGTAACTGAAATGTATGTGGCTCAAATCCACTCAGGGCTGTAGTTGAGGATGTGTTCTCTGTATCTTTTTTCTGCGGTTTTAGCAACCTGCGGGATGTTTTACAACTCGTGTCCAACATGCTTGATATACTTAAAGTTGCAATAATCAGTAGATTAGATAATATTGTGAGAGAGACTATTGTACTTACATCCATCATGTAGGAACAAAAACATTAGGATTTGGATATGGGATGGGTACAGATAGAACAAAACTCGATTCCAGAGATCCCTCTCCGATCAATAATATTCCTGGGTAAAGTGCACAGGAAAAAAATGAAGATAAAAAACAACTGAACACGCTGAATGTGTGGGAGGGGGTGAGGAAGAAGGCGGGGAGGGCCAAGCTCAATATCAAGGGCCATGCCAATAGCAGGTAATACATATTTTTCATCCATCTCATCCATTAAAGGTGGGCAGACGGGTCTGGTTACCATTAATCAATTAATGGAAGGAGACTGCTTAAGATCTTTTGCACAGCTACAGCTAAGTTTTGGGTCGCCCTCAAAAGACCTGTTTAGATACTTCCAAATAAGGCATTATGTAATGAATCATAGCAAGTGGAAAGCAATTAAGAGACCTCCAACTGGGGTGGAACAGTACTTTATTAACATGATAGAAAATAATTTGATAGAAAGAAAGCATATATCCAGTATTTCTAAGATGATGCCAGTGGACGACCCCAGTGACACCTCTTATATTAAAGAAATATGGGAGTTGGAAGCTAATGTGATAATAGAGGAATGGGAGGAAAGTCCCATGAGCAGCCACACCATCACAAATAGCCCTATGTGAAGGGAGTTTGACTGGAAAATTGAGGTTAGGTTTTTTTAGGACCCCTCAAGTGGTGTCCAGGTTTGTTGGAGGATCCTCACCTCTATGCTGGAGAGGATGAGGAGTGATCCGCGATCATATGCACATGTTTTGGGATTGTCCAAAATTGCAGAAATTTTGGGAGAATATTAAGAGTGAGATAACAGTAATTGGATGGATGTAGATTTACCTTTGAATCCACTGTACTATATGTTAGGATGTATACTGAGAGCTATATTCTATAGGGATAAGTTGTATATCTTAAAGGTATTAATTAACTATTGTTAATTGGAAGGAAAAGTGGAACTATGGACTAAGAGACTGAGACAGGTTCACATAATGGAAGAAATGGTTACCTGTAACCTGGTGTCTGTCTGAACACAGGGACACTTAAGAAAATGAATATTCCCACCCCCTTTTTTTCTCTTTGTCCTCCCCCTTCTATTCCCTTCTCCCCTTTTATTTAATTTTATTTTTTTATTTTTTTTAATAATGTTTTTCCTCCTAAGGACCATGATTGTTACTGTAACTTAAAATGTTGGATGAGCTTTGTTAAGGATTGTTTGATGTTCCAGACTGTACGTGATTAATGTGCTATTCTGATACTAAATAAACTTAGTTGTTTGTTTTTTTTTAATTAATGCTGAAGTTGTTCCGTATCTGTTGGATGGGTTTTGGCTTCGACATCGACCATTTCACCATATTACGGCATGTTAGACCAACAAAGTCAATGAATAAAGAAACGGGCAAGTGCCTATACAACACCTTAATTTTAAGAATAGAAATATGTTTGTCCCTGGTTTTCCTCAACAAACTATATCAGATTGCTCATTAAGTCAATGTTAGATAAAAAGGTTTGCTTAAAAAATAGAGTCTAAAATTAGGAAAACTTCACTAATTCAAATCAGGAAATATAAGAAAGTAAAAGAACAAGAAGCTCACATGATTTAAAACCAATTTTTAAAACTGAACAGTTTTAGATACTCAATGCTATGGATGCATTTTCTTCACTACTATCAACTCATATCATATATGGTCTCAGTATTTTTCAACCAAAATTATATTACCAGTGAAAAGAAGACTTAGAAACAACATTTAGACTTTAATGAAGGAAGATGCAATTTACAGAGAATTTAACTGAACAGTGAACCGAATAACTTAAGTATGAAAAACTCCATACACACATAACAATAAAAGAAATGTGAGGTTTGTCTGGCTGGTACATTGGAGTGATGGGGACTCGGTCCAACCAGTCTGGTTGCAATACAACAAACACAGAGTTCCAATATAACAACATGTCTCTCTCAAATGTGCCGTGCTTTAGCAACCAGATAAGCCATCAAACTAATTTGACCCTAAATGCTAAATAGTAAAAGCATTAGATGGGCCATAATTAGATCTTTGTTCAAGTTCAGTCCTGCTTGGAATAAAAATTGCGTTGCTTGGCATCTATACAGAAAGCCGTACTGTCAAATGTTTTGATATATGATATATGTCAAAGTGAAAACAGATGCTGATGATAAATCAGGGTGGCAAGTCTTCCCTGCTGCAAATGCCCAGTATGCCATTAATTAACTCTCTCTTGCGTAACGCCTATTTTATTTAAGGGAAAATACTGCTGTGTACGGAGATTAGTCACTTCACTTCTCTAACCTCGACCATCAATCTTTCTGTATACATTGGGAGTCATTACACAGTGTTTTGGTACATTTGTTTTGATCATATTGTAAATGCCATCGTCTTCATTCGCTCTCTACGGGATTAATTTAGCAGCTGCATAGAGATGTTTGTTCATGTTTTTAGCATAAGAAATGGCAAACAGTCATGTGTGCATGATAAATACATTGCACTGCTTTGCCAATCAGTACAACCAAAGCTCATCTCATTGTGTCTTCCTAAGAACAAAAATATTTATAAGCTGGGTTCTGAAACTTTCTTTAATATACGAACAAAGTAACAAACATTTGTTACGTTCAAGCCCTTAATCCCATCACCGCCAAATAAATCTCTACGTATTTCGCAGTTAACTGATGTTTAGTCCTGGAAAAATAGCCTAAAACGCCTGTCAAGGCATACCCAAAGTAAATTGTATGCTGTTCTTGAACAATTAGGAGT
>JBBPCS010063982.1:0-17288 GCA_037974645.1 Hollardia meadi
TGTCCCACTATAACCAGTCCATTTAGCCTCCCTGTCCCACTATAACCAGTCCATTTAGCCTCCCTGTCCCACTATAACCAGTCCATTTAGCCTCCCTGTCCCACTATAAACAGTCCATTTAGCCTCCCTGTCCCACTATAACCAGTCCATTTAGCCTCCCTGTCCCACTGGACTCCTCAGAGTTTTCAAACATTTTGAGCTGAAAGAGAAATCACCTAAATCTAAATCACTAATTTAGAAATCACTGCTGAGGATCCACCGTGAGCATTTAAGCTTTTAGCATTTTTCCAAATTTTTCCACCTGTTAATCACAAACTCCATTTTCCATTTGGTAACATTTCTATTTTGTCAAAGGTTCAAGATCAATATTTAATAATATATTTTAGCTTTTCTTTTCCAACTTTGTCTTTCAAACCTCCTGCTGTAAAAGGAGACATTGTGGCTTATGGAATTATGTGAAGCCAAATGGTCTTCAAAGTCCATACGAGCAGTAAGGGTGAATGATAATTTAAAATCTCATATTCAGTGTGTTGGGGAGCTGCACAGCAGTTGTGTGAGCTGTGGGGGAGAGTCGATCTCTCAGCCGGGAGGAATCAATCCCATCTGGAGCTTCGCCTCCTGCTGATTCATCCGCCTCCAACAGCTCCGCTCTGATCACATCAATCCTCATCGATCAGTCGTCAATCTCTATTTATCTGTGGGGGTCACGCATTGATGCAGATTGCCCTCTCTCAACTGTTCATGAACATGTTGAAACTTTTCAAAAATAAGTTGTATTTCAACATACTTGTGTGTCTGATCAGGCATACTGACTTATTTGTGTTTGAATCTGTTTTGACAACCTCTTTGTTGTCTATTAAAGCAAATTAAAGCTTGGATTTTGTTGGAAGCAGCGTTTCACTGTTGTTTCAAATCCAACCATTATAGACTGATTTCAACAGGAAATATGCCAAATCAAACATGCAGCGATTTTGTTAATCCACCTCAAAGTTTCAGTTTTAAAAACACAAACAGCCAGCTTCGATTTATTTTTAAAATCTGACTATTGAGAGCTAGAAATATTCTGTGAACACATACCAACAACAAGGCTGCTTATCATGAAAATGAATGCTGAGAAGGTTTCACTCCAAGTAAGGCCTGTGACTCATGAGATAAAAGCAAAAATATCAACAATTCTGTATCTCATAATGTTCAGACATGTTCCTTTCATTTAGGAAATTATTAGACATGGAAAATTAATGGAAATGTCGGCAATAAAACATAATAATAACCAGACTTAACCTTCAAATGAGCTTAATTTAACAACACCGTCACCTTATTAACATTTAGCTCTTTTTTTTTGACAAGCTGCATTCGTCTGACTAAGTTCCTTTTAACCGAAAAGTTTGCTCAGAAAAAAAAAAAAAATCCCCTCATTCATATTTTTGGCGTCGTCGGTTCAGATCATCCTTCCTGTCGTGCCTGCCGCTGTCATCATTTGAACATGTTCTGTACGCGGCGTTGCAAACAGAATAAAAAGCTGCGTCTGTGGCGTCTAAGGTGTTTGCTTCCACTTCGGGGGACAAAAGCCGGTGGGAGGACAGCCGTGACACGTGTCTGGTGAGGCCCAGTTTTCACCGTGCCCCCATTCCTCGTCTGGGGTCTCCATGGAAACAGAGCAATGACGAGGGGAGCTCAGAGATCAACAGGTGGAGAGTACATAACGCGGGGCATGAAATGTCAAAGCTACTTCTGTTTCACGTTGTTGATGACTTGTTTTATTATTCAGAAAGGGAACAGAACATATCTCATGGCCCATATTAAGCACACTGAGTAGTCGGTAGGTGGTGTGACATGTTTTCTATGTTTCTCCTTTGTACGATCCACTTATTCCTGAGCACAAAAGCCTTCCCACTGTTCCTTCCCGAGAAGCAGGTAAAAAATGAATGGTGATAATTTATTTCCGATTTCTTGGTGACAAAGGGAACAGGATGTTCCACTTCCAGCACTCCAGTGACTAATTCCCTGTGGCAGCAGGACCGGCTCCAGACCCATTTTTAGCCTGACATCAAGCAAAGAGGGATTTTGGTTATTCTGCTACAAACCTATTTAAAACAATAAAAACGCGATGTGCAAATCACACGCTCGGTTTAAAACAAACAAAACAGAAGCTGCAAGACGCCCTGCGTCTTTGATTTAGTCCCAGAATCTGTTTTGCTTTCATGCCAGCGGCCGTTCAATCATGTCAGCAGTAGGTGTCACATTTTTTTTCATGCAGCACTTGTTTTGCAGGGAACCTTCTGTGTATGTAGGTCATAGCAAACAGCTCGCTCTGAGATCACCGCACAGAATGAAATCTCCACCAGCTGTGAGCTGAGAAAGACTCTTATATCACATTATAGTGTTTGTCTCCTGTAGAAAGACGTTTATTAACACTATAATTCACCCTAAACCACACAGTATCTACGTCCAAACCTGTTACTCTAAATTTACCATAATATCACTAATATTAAATTTATCAGTTCCTGCTCCTCTGTAAGTCAAATCACAGTGGGCAGTAACTTTTTAATGCGGAAAGTAATGATTAAACATAATGTCATACAGAGAGACGGCGTAAAAGCCTGGAGGAGAGCCTCCATCCAAATCATTAAGTCTTCTGTGTAGCACAGCGGAGTCTGATTCAATGGTTTATGGAAGGCAGCAGAGAGGAAATGCGTGGAAAAAGCTGCTCGCCCAGTGGTGTTAATGCATGAGTGATATATAAATACATATGTCCACTGACAGACCAGAGAAAATTATGTTTCATACACTGCTGCAAGTGATATACTATCACCATGACCATGCCTAATATTTTATATCAAGCTAAAGCTTTTATTTCTCATTAAGGCCAGACTTCCTTCCTCCTGTTATCTCTTCATGAAGCTGTGTGAGGACAGTAGGGGCTTCAGTTGAGTTGGGTGTCAAATATGAAGTGAACGAATGCCAGCGTACTACCCTCACATGGAGGTGTGTTTGTGGCTATCAGTGCCTGATGAAGGAGACATTAAGTCATGTTGTTTTTGTACGACCCATTGACTGTATATAAAGATGGACGACATGAGAGGTCTCAAAACATCTTGATCGCCCCCTGGTGGCTGGCTGCAGTATAGTTAATAAATCCCGCCCCTCAATGTTATCAGACAGGACATGGGCCAAAATAAAATCTCAAAGTACACGTCAAATAAATGTTTCCCAAAGATGGTTCCTATTGTTTTAGGTAGTTCTTATCACGCTGATGTATGTTCAAGTGTTATTTTTTCTGATCAGTTTGGTTTTGATTAGTTATTTGATGCTATAAAAAAGGGGGTGAAACGCCATGGTTGAAAGCTGAGCCCTACTCGCAGGTGTATGGGCGGGAACTCGATCACTACTGCGCACACTCCGGCTCCAAATGACGTCACCAGTACAAGATGGCGGCGTTCATATCCGGGATATTTTGGCTTCGTTTTTGTATTTGAGGAAGTGGAGACGCGCCGGCCATCTTCATTTACGTCAACGCTGCAGCCACAGAGATCCATCATACTGCTACTGCCCGTTAAAATTTCACAAAGAAAATCTGAATGTCTTTACAAAGATTTAATCTGTTTTTGTTTCCCGAGGCTTCGTCAGATTATCTCACCACAATCCACAACTTACCAGAAAGCCTCTGGTACAAAGCGAGGAATTTAAATTAAGCGAGTGGCATTATGGGAAGTGTAGGATTCAGTATTTTTGCATCATATATAGATGCTGCATTAGTTACTTCTGCTCATTATTGCAATATGTCAACTCGTCTGCCATGTTGGAAAGGTCAAGGCTGGCCTGTTAAATACAAATAAACGGGGGAGCTGCCGCTGTTATGGATAAAAAGCACCATAGCAAATTTCAATAAGTCATTTTTATATTCAAGGATTTAGGGTTTCCGGACTACAAAAAAAGGTTTTGTCGCCACTTATTTAGAATCTGGAGATCAAGAGAGGATCATGTTTATTGGCGTTACAGGCTGAAAAATTATTTGCCATACGGAACTGTAAAAATATTTGTCAAGAATGATTTTGGCTTATTTTTCTTGGTTAATTGTTGGTTGTGGAGGTATTCCTAACACTGCAGGCAGTCTGCTTCATATAATTTTTATCAAAGTGAAAAAATATGGATACACTCCAAGACACAACATATGCCTTCACTGATCTCCAGAGGAGAAATTCAGGTATGGAATATGTATACATAATAAATAATAAAATAAAAGCCATTTTTCTGGCTTGATTTTGTGTGCAGTGTGTCATCAAGTCTGAGTCTTCTATTCTCCGATCGCGCTAGCTCTGCATGAAGACAACGCTGAATACTTTCTCCCACACAGATGCCAAAAACAGAAATCAGTCTAGTTTTTAGATCGCTGGTCCAAACCGAGGTCTAATATTCTGATTCAGTGAGGTCGGTCATATGTTTTCATTGTGAACAAAAGCTTATTTATAAGATAATAACATGAAAAGTTAGCGAGATCTGTCTTTGTTCTGGGGCCGTTGGTGATCCAAAAGGTCTCATTTTTGATGATGCATGTCCTGTGTGCAGCACAGGAGGAGTCTCGGAAATATTTCGCTCTGCAGAAAATTAAGTGCCTAATTTTTCAAGTGTGGCAGTCTGATCTAGTTGTGACTGCTAAAAATACCGTCGTCTCAACACGGACACATCAGGGCTGATATTAAAGTCGCATGCTGATCAAGAATGACTGTGGTGTTGTGAAGTGTCCTCACTGCAGAAATGATCTATCAAGCAGACAGACTCGCTGTCATTGTAATGTGAGGAAGCTGCATAGGGGAGATGTAATACCAAGAAAAAAAAAACACCCTCTATCAGTCAGTGCATCGGCTCCAAGAGCCGCCTTTGATAAAGTCACAAAGAGCCCGAAAGCTCCCGATCCATTTCAGTGGCTGTCTGATAGAATAAGAAGACAGACAACAGTGTCCCGCTCCTCCAGAAGGCCCCTGCAGCCCCGGCTCTACTTGGATAGGTATAAATACAGCCTTGCAGCAGCTCCTCCCTCACTTAGTATTCTCTCTAGCCCTCCTCTCCTCAACCTCCTCTTCTTGTGCATTTGGCGGAGTTGGAGTCTTTTGAGGGAAGGTGTTGGGTAATAATGGCGGGTTATTTCACGTGGTTTGTTTGATGACAGCTCAGGGACCCTTGAGGAGGAAAGTAAGTGTCCTCCTGCTGCACTTTGGCTTTTGGGCGTCAGATTTTGTGAAGCTGCAATGAAATCATAAGTGAGGAATAGACAATGTGCAGTGCAGTGATGTAAAAATCTATCATTTGGATTGGAAATGATGAGCACGACGGGCAGATTCACCTCATTAGCAGTTTTTTATTTTTCCACCGCTGCTCGATTTACATCTATTCATGCATCAAGGCAAGATTGAAATTTATCAAGGTGCTCGGCCATGTTTGTGTGGGCTTCAGGGATCCGAATTTTGAAAGAGGAGGTTGCTCTTTGAAGCCACTGGGCCAGGAAGTGATGGGGAACGGCAGACGCTTTGATGTTGCTGAAATAGATCACATTAAAGGCTCGCTGACAAAAACACACTTTCTGGCCACAACACGAGCGTCGTCCTGTGTTACCGGATGGTACAACTCGGATTAATCTGAAGCAGATGGTTGCAGATTGAGGAGTCTTTATCCTAGACTGATTTGGGATATGATTTTGGAAAATTAAGCTCTCTGTGAATAAGAGGACAATACAATTCTGGGAGCCAATTTTTTTTTTTTAGATTTTTGGAATGAACCCCTGCATGGTTTCACATTTCTGTCTCTCTTAGCTGTTGAAAAGGTGGCAACTCATCAATAAGCATGCTCATTAATATGCGTCACAAGGCTCGGGCTGATACAGAAAATCTGTTTTGGGGACATTATTTCTGCAGTTAATGTGTACTTTAAATACCCTTGAGCAAGGCTGATTAGTGGTATTAAGACTGAGTGAATGAGTGTAATCCATCTGTCTCCTGCTACACTCCCTCAGGCTTTGCTGTGAATAATACTGTATAAATAGCACGTCACTTTCAAGACCATTTCGCGTGTCATTTTACGCATTTTAAGCTCACTTTTAAGCTCAATAACAGATTACAGCTACAATAAGCTGTTTTTACTGGACCTTATTTATTAATTTAGCTACAACAATCAGTTTTAATGGACATTACTTATGTATTTATTTATTAACTACAGCTGTGTATATAAATACGTTGTTGTGATGGTTTGATGGCGCATATGTCAATGAACGAGTCATCCACTCAGCACTTATACTTGTCACTTCGTCACTTTATGATTTTAATATATGATCTTAATGTATAGTTCTTACTTGTTATGTACTAGTGTGTATGATATGCGTTGTCTCATATGCCAGAGCTAAAGACAATTTTCCATTTTATGTAAATTTAATGGACAATACAGTCATCTGAATCCAGCTAAGACAGAGCAACATTAGCTTTCATTTGGAGTCATGGAAGTCTGGAAAATCTAAATAATGACACCATTAAGTCCATTGTTATTATGAGAATGTCAGATTAGTTCATATCAGTTGTTCGCTGTGAGATCATCGCCTCTTCCTGCTGTAGCTCTGTTCATCAGTCATCACACAGATAGTAGGACTGACAGCTGACACTCTTCATTCCACTTTAACGTAATAAACAAGATAAAACATGATCAAACGCATGTTTTAAACAGGGCGGCGAAGACTGCAGCCTCTTGGAGCTGAAAGATAACGATAACTAAGCGGAAACCGACTGTTTTTGTTATCGAAGAGAGGAAAACATACAGCGTTAACTGAAGAGGTCGATGCAGCAGAGTAAATGTACCGAAAGCTGCAGAGCTGGATTTACAGAGGAACCGTTGCTGTTGCTGCACTGAAGAAACTGGGGCAAAAATATTTGACTTCTTGTTCCACTTTGCCCAAACCACAAGAAGATGTCTGGGCATGTGGGTCGTTGCTCTTTTCATTTTGTACCATATTGATTTTTACAGTGTTGTGCTGACAAACAACAGATTTTCCATTTCTATTGCCATTCCCATTTTCCCAGTGGGCATCATTAAAGTTTCTACTGATCCCATTTGTTGTAAAAATGCCCACTACAAAAGTCTCTTTCTGTTTTCGTCTTTGCGCCAGTTTTTGTATTGCAATGTTTATTTATTTAAGTACTTTGGTTGTATTAAAGTAGTCGGACCTTTTTCTATCTGCAGCCTTGTTTGCACTTCAGCTCTTATATCACACGGCAGCTGTCACTCTCTTCTCATCTGATGCTTTCATTCCTGTCCGTTTGACTGTTTTATTAAATACTGTTGTGTTTCTTAGACTAAGAACAGTCCCTAAAATGGGTCACTGGTCTGTTTCTGTTGGTTGTCCGTATGACATGAGCATTAATATATTTAACACAATTATTCAGTCCCATTTCACTCCTGGGCTTATGAGGTCAAAATGGTTCGTTTTCATGATACGGAAAGATGACGATGTCTGTGCCATTTTTCTTTGTCCAGCAGTACAGTCTCAATGTCAATGACTGTGACAGAAAAGGGCTTAAAGGAACATAAATGTGACAAACTTTTTTTAGTTATTAGGTGAGTAATAATAGAAGTTTTCTACATCCCACCAGTCACCTGCTCCTCCATTCATGACCGTGATAGAAATGAGGAAAAAGTCGGCGTCTGAGCGTCTCAAGCAGTCTTTAAGTTGTGTTTGTGCTGACAGCGGATGTAATGAGGCATTAAGGGGTTTTCTGCTGGGTGGTTTTCTGACTGACGGGTGTAATAAATCATAACAGGACAAACGTCTGCCAGGGATACTGACAGGATATTGCTTAAATGCTAAACAAAAAGCTCAAAAATACTGCCATACCCTTATCTTTGAATATTACCGAGTTAATATGGTTGGGTAGGCAAATACCTTTCAAATGGAAAAGGCAAAAAGAAAATGTTTTGTGACATTCAATTATCTCTACAGAAGCCAAACAATGTCAACAATCCACTTTCTTTATCCAGTTTTCATGCTCAAGAAACGCACCGCAGCCTATCCCACCCACAGGGTTATTATAGAAACATTTATTTGACACTTACATTCACCCCTACAGGATATCTTCAGGTCACCTGACCTGACCTGTCTTTTGATTGTGGGAAGAAAACAGGACCGGAGCAACGTTAAATAACAATTGATGTTTTTACGGTGAGGTGACAGTGCTAAACACTGAGACACCACATAATAACCTGTTATGTATCAATGCACTTCTCATATAATGTCATAACGATATGTACCCACAATTTTGTGAAATCGTTGTAAACTTCAGTTTTAAATTGTCCGAATTTACATTTCAGACTGAAATCAACGTGTTGTAATGAAAAAAAAAAAAAAAAAAAGCCCAACTATGTTCTCTTCCAAAATGAGTCGAATTATTTGACAACTGCTCAGTTAGTTTTACGACACTATAGACCTTTTTCAGGGCAGCCATGTTGACATAAAATAGCAGATACAACCACAGGTTTAGTCAATGCATTTAATTAAGGTTCTGCAGAGCCTTTCCAATGAGCCAACATGCACTGTAGCAGACTGTTTGACCTGAACCTTTATATTACCGGTAACACGTTTACTCTACAATTTAAATAGCTGCTGTGAAAAAGTTCTGTTTTCAAATATACATCAACATTTTTTACCAATAGGCGGCAAAAAACCATCTAATTCTGTCCAAAACACAGACTGAGAGTTATTGTGGCTAACGAGCTAGCAAATAAATAGCCTTTCACATCTGGTTAGCGCAAAGCTACGATAGCCTTCAGCTGAGTCTTTTTTATGGGCACATGACAAATGTAAGTCCAATATAATAGAGGTAGACAACAATAGGCCAATTTAACTCATACCAAAATAGTAGGCAACACATCTATAGTTCAATCTTCAGCATTATCAATGAATTCTTTCATATTTTTCAACAGTGAAGACTTCAAAACTAAGCCAAGGAATTATTCACAGGGGTTGAAATTAGAACCACCCACCAGCCTGATCCTAAAATATTCACGGTAGCAGTGACACATGAAGTCTTTGACTTTTATTCAACGCTGAGGCAGTTACTCAGCTGGATTTCCATCAGTCTATTGTATAATGAGACGGAGCAGAGATTAGACCCGCTCGCAGAAATGTTGATCCTCTTGCTGCCGTGGCCTGCGAACAAAACTGTCACTTTCCTGCCTGTTTGACACAGTCTTGCATCATGATGTGAGAATTACATAAAACGCCTGAGACTGAACTTGTTCCTCTGACAAGCTTGTGGTCACATTACAGTATTAGACACTTTGAGAGAGGTTTTTTTCCCCCCCCTTTTGTATGCATTTGGAGGTGTTTCTTGCTTGTTGAGTCCTGTGCGTCTTGTAAAACAAAACTCTTGGGTGCAGACAGTTTGGTGTCCAGAACTGCTGCGTCTGAACCACTTCTCTGCTTTGTTGATTCCTGATGCTACATTCAGACCAAATCAGGTGAGGGAGGACACAACCGGGAGACTTTGTTTTGTCCGTGAACTCCGCCTGGATAGCACCCAGTTTTCCAGCTCTCGCCTCAGGAGCAACAGCTTCACAGAGGTTCTCTCCATCCGTAAACAAGTTTGCAGAGCGTTTCTCCTCCCATGCTGGCGCGGTCTCCTGGCAGCACGATGTTGTGTTCGGCATCAAACGGCATAAAAGAAAGTCGGAGCAAGTGAATGGCTCAGACAACAATATTGTTGACCAGCCGGTCTGATCGCCGGGTTTATGTGATTGGTCACAGCAGCGTGATGCCGGGTTGTGTTTCTCCTCCTGTTTTAACTTTTGCCCACAGGGTCGCTGCATTTTGTTGCGTTTTTCTAAAATGGGATTTTTAATGGGGAATGGCCGCAACTCCTGATTTGGTCTGAATGCAGCCTCACCATTTCTTTGTTTGCTTTATTTTATGCTCCATTCAGCCCACGTCTTCCTGCTCGGCCTCATTTGAATCTCCGAGTGACTCTTCTCATAAAGCAGGGATGCAGTGTGGGAAAAGTGCACCGTTTTCCTGGGACTTACATTCCGGACACAAGGACACAAACTTAAAAAAAGTAGTTGACTTCCGCACATTCCTGTGGATATGTGAAAGCTGATACATTTTTCACTTGATTAGCACAGTTAATTAATTATGTACCAGCAGCAATTTTCTTGGTTTTCAGGATGTATTGACTTTATTTCTGGATCTTTATATAATCAGATCACATCAGAGGACTCAAACCTCATGGGAGCACACTGGAGAGAATACTGTGTAGGGAGGGGGTGGTGACTCTATTGAGGGATGATTTTCAAGTATTATTTTGTCACGATCATGAATTAAATATTTTGTTTTAGCTGAATTGCGGGTGCTCATTAAGCACTGCACATTCGGGATAAAAATTACTGCTGGCTATATGAAAGTTTAATTTGGTTCATCTAGCTAATTGCTGTGTGATTGATTATATAATTGCAGAGTATTTGTTCCCTGGCTGTTAAAGTTCTGCTTGTAATTCCCTACCCAGCGTGGTGATGCAGCGTGTTTCACAGCAGTCCATCTGTGAAGACTAATGTAGCTAGAGCTGTGTTTGTTGTAAGGTACATGGCCTGTGTGCCTTATTATTTCCTGATATTTGTTCTGCGTCTCTGAGATAACGTGATGTAGAGGGAGATGCTCCAGTTTTGCTCCGTAGCCTTGAAATCAGTGAATGTACTGACTTGGTCTTAAAGAGAAGATGGATCTAGATCAGATGCGTCAATTTTTAACTACAGCTCTCATTAGTAAAACATGAAACATAAGACCCTTGTAGACGCATGAAATTTCTGCTGATAGTCAGACTGCAGTGAGAGCATTATCATAACCTGAAACACTGTAACTGAAAAATATTATTTGCCTGATAGATTTCCAGTTTATGGAGCCTATTTTATATGAAAAAGCATCTGGAATAATTGCAAACACTTGAACTAAAGCGTGCGTATAGTTTTGACGGAAGAAACTTCAAAGTAAACATAATTGGGTTTTCATGAAGACGGTTGTGGCTAAAAATGCATCATAAACCGCAGGTCAAAATGCTCAACTGCCACTATTTCACTTAAATTAAAAATAGCATCTTATCATGTTTCAGGTCAGGATGTGATTGGCTAGCAGCCTGGCAGAAACACAACATAGAAGAAACAAATACAGAGCTCTTTTTTTTTTTTTAACCAGTTACAACCCAAAAGTTAAATTCATCCAATACTTTTGTGTCCAATTCTTCCAGAAAATTCCAATCAGCCTCAGCTGCACCTTGTGTTTAGTGCTGATTAGCAAATACTAGCATGCTAACACACTAAACTAAGGTGGTGAACATGGTAAACATCATACCTGCTAAACATCAGTATGTTAGCATTGTCATTGTGGGCATTTCACTTCAGCTTTGTTTGGTGGCACGTAACAATAAGGTACACAAAATATTAATAGTCACCAACGAACTGGAGCAAATCATTAACTGCACCGATTATTGATGAATTGATTGAGCTAGCTAATTCCCCTAAATTAAAGGGAAATTCACAAGCAACCCAGCAGATAAACTTTATAAAGTAGTTGAACCACATTTACCTGCTGCAACATTAAAGTGATGAATACATGAATGCATCTACAATAATATACATTATTCTGAAATATTCCATTCTGCATAATGAGTAGGCTACTTTTACTTTTGGTATTTTAAGTAGATTTCTATTCAGAAATTAGCAAGTTATATGCAAGTTGAAGCATATAATGGATACTGTGTGAATCTCCATGACTGTATCTCTTGATACTGCTCTCATCAGTGTCAAGAGATACGGTCACTCCCGTATAGTATAAAGTATGCACTGGCTTCAAGACTGGTTTGAACAATGCACAAAGTTTCTTGGAAACAATTCTCATTAAGTGTTTCCTCATTTCCAAACTGCTGCTCAGATTCAAACACCGTGGCATCGGGGCATTACAGTAAATGCACTCAACTCTGAAGGAACTTTTTATGAGACAAATTCATCCTCTCTGAGCTCCTGCGGCTATCAGTCTGACTGAGGGAGGCAACATGGTGATAAACAGGTCAGATGAGGATAAGTGGATAATAAGATGAATCATCTCTGCAGCATGATGGGGCAAATATTGATAACACGCACGCACGCACGCACGCACGCACACACACACTTTGTGTCCTACCTACTGTAGCCGTGGCAACACATCTTAATCAGTTATAAAGGAGCTGTAGAACACTCCCAGCTCGTCACATATTGATGTTTTGTCATGCGACCTCGTCATATCCAGACGTTTAAGGTACCCTGTGGCGTCTGTGGCCGACACACTAAGCCTTCCCTTCAGCGTCTCGAACCGACGCACAAAGACTCACGCCCTCGTGCGTTCTATCCTAACGCAGAAGATCTACGTTACTTTGGTTAGGTTTAGGCACAAAAACCTCCTTGGTTAGCCTCAGGAAATGACTGGTGATGCTTGGTTTCACATGGGACGCGAACTCCGGTCTCCTGGGTGAAAGTCGTGTGTGTGACCCTCCACTCAAGCCCAACCACCACTCTTGGCGCTTTCTCGCTTTTGAAAATACAGTACGTTGCGCTACGTCATCTGCTGAAGTTGTCTGGTACTGAGGCAAACGGCTTTGAGAGGATACTCAAAACATGCAAATGTGTGATTGTTGACCATCTTATTCCAAAACCATGGCCGTTAACATGCAGTTATAACAGCCTTCACTCCTCTGGGAAGGCTTTCCCCAACATTTGGGTAGATTTTGTGAACAAAAATTATGGCCATAAAATACTGACATATTCCTTTTAAGTTGATGTAGTGAACTTGAGCTAGCAAACAGTTCATTATTAACACACAAAGAATTTACGGCGCAACATTATTCTGCATTTGAAGTCTGGTTTCTGTCCACCTAATGAATTTAAGTCCAATATTCGCTCACTTTAGCTTTAGTAGCATTGAACATTTACATTTACATAGAGACATTTAGCTCTTTAGCTTCTCCACTATGCCTGCTAGGTGTCTGTATGCTGTTTGGTGCTGGGCAGGTAGTGTACAGTAGGTTTTTAGAGCCTTTTCACTGAAAACAGCTGCCGGCTGCAGCTGAAAACAAAGCTTGAAAGTCATGGTTTGGTGTATTGTTGAAGGTTTTCTCCTCGTGTCTTGTCCTGCTTTACACTTCCTCCCTTTGCTCTTTTCCCGCCTGTTGTGATTACCCTCACATGTTTCACCTTTGTCTTGTTAACCTTCCCTCCCTTGTGTATTTAAGTCCATGTGCTCCCATCTTTCTTTGCCAGTTCGTCGCATTACCTCTTCGTTCCAGCGTTCGTTTGTTTTTTGCCTCTGCCCATTTCGGATTTGTTTGCTGAATTGGACTGATTCTTGGTTTTGACCCTTGCTGGATTTATGACCATGAGTTTTCCTTTTGTTTAATAAATGACTGAATTGATGCCTGCGTGTGCTTCTGGATCCAATCCCTTTCCTAGTGTTTCTGGAACGAACCGTAACAGAGCTGAACCTTAACATAAAGCTCTGTGAAGATGAGGGGAGCTGCAGGTTCAGGTGATAAGTCTCTGTAGACTCATCACGATGAGCGAGTTTTCACACATTGTTGTCACATTGTTTTCACATTGTCATGTCATTGTTATAAATATTTGCGAATATAGCTACTTTAAGGCCCCCACTTGTACCCAACTAGATTTGCACCCTCTTTGCAGGGTCTTGCCCGCAATCATGGGTGCAAATGCCATGTGAAGGCACAGAATTTCATTCAAGCTACATTTTTCAGCACTTGTGAATATCTAAACCTTCTACTGTGTTAAAACAAACCTGAAGTAAAAAAGTTTATGCATTTCTTGCCTGCTTAATTAATGAAACTTCAACACAGAAACACGGCGCATCAAATCTGTTGGATGCATCATCAGACCAAAGATTTGCTCTCCTGTCAAGATGCCAGGAAAATCATCAGTAAAATGTGACACCACATCACCGTAACATCTTGTCGGAGGATGTCTGGTTGTCAGGTGCGCAGAACAGCCACCAGAAAAAAGCACCGTTCAGTTTGCTCGCTCCTTCTTACACACTCAATATTTTAGGCGCAGCTTTCAGCTACAATTCTGAAAAAAGGGCAAAAACACTCAAACATTCTCACCAGGCTTAGTCAGCCATTTGTGTGCGTCAAACTTCTTTCACTTCAATTTTTAATGCGTTAACAATGTGGAAACTGAGATGTAACATAGTGGTCACATGTTTAGGTTAAATTAAATGATCCACTTGCTTGAGTTTTCATGTTTAAGTGATGATGTCCCAAATGGATAAACCTACAGCTGAGATTCTGTGCATTTAAAACACGCATACGGATGTGTTCATGTGTATAAATGTGTCTAAATGTGGGTGTCTGTGGTATGTCTACAGGAACGGACTCGTGGATGATGCCAATAGCTTCCATCCCAAATTAGCAAATGGATCACAGCACCTTGTGAAGCAGTTAATTTGGCCCCGGAGGATGTCTGCGTTCTGTTTGTTGGTCCATGTGGGAATATAGATACAGGGACTAATGTAGGTTATTATCAGCTGCTTAGAAGAAATTGATTCACATGCTTTGCCAGAGCCCAGGGCATATGAGCTCTTTGGTGCTGGAGAATAACAAGCAACATCTTGCAGGCAGATAGGCCTAAATACATGAATACTAATGGCACCAAACGCCACAGAAAATGCCATACACACTGAATAGTGCCACCAAATTCTCAGTTAGGACTGCAAGATAAACCACACTTTTTAAGGGAAAATTTCATTTAATTTAATAATTATCATTTAATAGTTAGTTTAATTATCTCATCATATAAAAATTTAAAAATGCCCATTAACATCACTTGAGCTTAGAGGTGACATCTTCAAATGAATTGCCCAAAAACTTAAATAATTCAGTTTACACTGATAAAGAACAGAAAAAAGCGTCAAACCTTCACAACTGAGGAGTTGGGAGCAATACATTTTATAAATTATTTAAATCTTAATTCAATTTTTTGAGGGTTTATTTTATGACACAACTGTTTCAGTATTACCAGAATCATCTGATCTAATCTGTTGCTCAGCCAGAGCTCCTACTTCAGCCTGGTCTCACCACGTATGAATAACACGCCAGCGTCTTAATTTCGCCTGTTATCTAAATGCATTTCTGCTTTTCACGCCTCATTTAATGGCGTCCACATTAGGCTTTTCTCATATAATTGCAGCCAGGAATGTCTCGGTCACTACTGCGCAGACTCTGGCTCCGAATGACGTCACCAGCGCAAGATGGCAGCGCTCGTATCCGGGATATTTTGGCTTCATTTTTGTACAATGGGAGGAAGAGGAGGTGCGGCGTCCATCTTTATTTATGTCAATGGTTGTATTAAATTGTAGAGGTGTACCCATTGTTATTGGGACAAAAGTGCAAATGTTTTTGTGCTTCAGATGTTGGGTCGTCTTGTTCTGCCCTTTAAAGTCTGGTTGTGTATTTTCTCCGTTAGAGTACACTCTGTGCCGCCTGGATGGAGACTGTTAGGGTCGAGGAGAAACCACAAGGGACAGATGAAAAAGGTCATGAGCTGGACTCTTATCCTTCCTCTAACCCAGACAAGCCAACGTTGCTGTTCTCTAAAGGTTGAAAAGCTAAATCTCTGGTGCCGTTTGAGCTGAGATAAGAGCAGCAGACTGTTGTACGGTGGCCTGTCGGGACTGCTGTGCTGCAGAGAGGAGAGAAAGTTTGATAGAGGCATCGCGAGTAAAAACCTGAGAGAGATTAGCGCTAATGAGCCGTGACAGCCTGTCGTGGAAAGAGCGGACTGTTAATGACCCTCGGCTGTTCTGCTTCTCACTGCTTCCCTCTCTCAGACACACATATATACATTCACATGCACATCTGTATGCACCACGGGATTTGGATTGAAGCATCATTATCATCCTTCTGATCAACCCTCTCTCCAGCCTGGGTTTTTCCTCTTTCGTTGGGTTTTTTATTAAAACACTTATCTGAACAAATTTAAGTCGGACAGCTGGAGCTGCAGATATCTCAGGTTGTTTTTAGTGAATTTGCCAAAAAAAAAAAGAAAAAAAGAGGCTTCAGGATTATACGCATTCTTAAGCCTGAGAAGGCTTCTAAAGCCAAGCAAAAGGCAACACCGTGTCAGGCAGTACGTGTCATATGCGAGGCTTTGTCTGCTTTCACCTTCAGCATCTGCACCAGAATGTTTTCCTCCAAATATGATCAATTATTGATGGGGGAAACCAGCATGAAGGAGGCTGTCAAGGTGCATTTTTTTCAACGCCGCATGACGAGGGAAACCTTGCAAGTGTGTGTGTGTGTGTGTGTGTGTGTGTGTGCGTGCAGGTATGAGAACATCCATACCATAGTCTATGTGTGTGTGAAAGAGTGGAAAAATGAAGCGAACGAAGGAAAAATGCAGCCCTGCAACAACTGATTAGGACTCAAAATGTAATAGAATTAAAGAACAGAGCGGAGGCTGTAGCTGAGTCAGAGAGCTGTAAAATAAGTGGCTGAGTAAATGTCACTGTTGTAAATGAGACTTTTAGTCTCCACATGTTTAAGGACCCTCTTCTTTAGCCAATTTACATTGAGGCTGAATCCCAGGTTGACATTTTGGGCTTTCATTGTAAAAAGAAGTGACAAAGAAAAGATGCTGAGGCAGCGTTAAAGAGCCGTGCAGGCCGTGAAAAACCAATCATGTTTCTTTGTTTCTCTCTCTGATTTTCTGTTTTTATTTATTTTCTCTTTTATTTCAGTTTTTCACAGACCCGTGTGCCAGCAGTCCCTGTCTCCATGGAAACTGCAGCCGGAGCGACGGTGGGGAGGAGATGGAGCCGGCCTACACCTGCGAGTGCACCGAAGGCTACGAGGGGGAGAGGTGTGATCAGATCCTATCGGACCTGCCTGCAGCCGACTGGGACCCTGCCACCCCCTCCGCTCCTGAGCTGGCTACCCCCGCCGCCTCCACCACCACGGCCGCCACTCAGCCACCGCAGCCAACCAACATCCCCTCCACCACCACGCTGGCACCTCCCACCCTGCAGCCATGGCAACCCAAACCTGGGCAGAGGCTGCTGGTGGTGCCGTGGGAGGCAGACAGGGTGAGACAGACTACATTTAGACTCCCGTGGGTTAATCTTGTATTTATAAAGAGCTAACACATGGTGTGTCTGTGTGTGTGTGTGTGTGTGTGTGTGTGTCCGCGTGTTCATGTGTGTGTTTGTTTATCTTGCATGATATTTG
>JBBPCS010063993.1:0-17286 GCA_037974645.1 Hollardia meadi
GTGTGTGTGTGTGTGTGTGTGTGTGTGTGTGTGTGTGTGTGTGTGTGTGTGTGTGTGTGTGTGTGTGTTTGCAGCACAGGAACACCCACCCCATGTACATTTTTACAAGTTTAATTACAAACAAAACATTTCATTTGGCGAAATAGAGTTTTGATTGCTTCATTGGTATAGCATACTGTATATGAAGGAGGGAGATACTCCTAACAGAAAAATTTGAATCAATTAGGACAATTACAGGTTTGGAATGACAGAGCCTATCAGCAGCTTTAACATTCAAAAAAAAAAAGGAGGAAAAATTAATAGGTTGATGAAACCGGTATTTCTCTTAAAAATAGAAACTCAGAGCAACTGACAGAATTAGTACTATAGAGAGCTGTTGTTGTAGGATACAGGTTATTTCAATCTCCTCAATTATTATCTTTTTTTTTTTAAACCAGATTTTATTAATGACCACACTTTGTAAGAGAATGTCAATCGAGACCTTCAAGCAAAGAAGTGCAACATACAGTATGTCTGTATTTTCTCCAGGTGATGAACCTGCAGATGCAGCTTGACAATGTGACGTCTTTCATGGACGAACATGAGGAGAACATGCATGACCTTCACTACCATTCCAGGTAACACATGTGTATTAAAACACATGATAGGTTATTCTATTGATTTAAATCAATTATCTGGCATGGCTAATCCGAGCCTTTACTCTTACCTTAACCTAAGTCAAATTTTAACCTTAATCATAAAGACAACTCTTCAGATGTTTTGTCTCAGATTGTAGGTGAGCCCCCACAAGTGACATTGTGGACAGATGTCCCTACAAAAGGTATAATCATTCCGAAAATGTAAAATCTTTCACTGTAACCTCTTTAGGTACTATGAGAACCGGACAGGTGAGCGTTTCTCTGCATTGGATGGTCGTCTGAACTCCATCTCGATGGAGATTGACACAGTCTCCTCCAGCATCAATGCCACTGTCAGCCACGTCCAGAGCATGTACAAGTACATCAACATCGAGAGCTCCTCCTGCCAGAGTCGCATGGGCAGACATACAGAAGATCTACAAGTAGTAACCACAGAAAAATTCTTTCTTCTTGCTTACATACTGTATCTAACAGGGTGAAGTCCCAAATGGTTTTATAGTACACTTAACTTGTGAAGCACCCTTTCGTAAAAGATCTTCTCTATAAGAGCTAGACCATAGATGCACTTCTCCTGTCCAAATAATCTACATTCAACATTAGACACACCTCTTATCTTATGGGCACATACAGTATATGATTGGTTGTTCTTTTATGCTCTGTAAATGTTCTTTGTCTAACATTTGTAACATTATTAATAATGGTGACATATCACCGGTTGCCTTACAAGCTCAATCAGGATAGTTTTATAACATAAAGATATAATATTTACAAGTTAAAATGTCAAAAACAACTGGACCTTTGTTAAATATTTTGTTGAGTTGTGCTCTTGAATTATCCCAAATGTTTCCAACAATGTCCAAATCCAGAGAAATATGTGTTTTTATTCAAGGTAATGGTGCGTTTAATTTGGTTGCATGTCACTTTAACTTCCAGGAGAGAGAGAGAGTGAGGAAGGAAGTTGGCAAACTTGACTGAAAGTAATTTGACTAAAAACATTACTTCATTCATGAACATTGCTGTCTACATCACGTAGATAGAGTTTCAAAGGGAAGACAACATATCCCATGATCCCACACTACTTCTCTACGTCATCAAAGTACGTCTTTAGTTTTGATTGACAGTACCCTAACAGCAGAAATTACGTACTGTGCATTTAAAGGTTAGCTAAGTTGATTTGTAAGTTCTGCACAATCTGTTGATGAGATCTTCCTGCACATATCACACACACATCACATCATATGTGATATCTCCTTCCCCTTGTCATCCTTCTTTATCTTCTCTATTTTTAATCCTCATCTTCCTCCTGTCTTTTGTGCAGAACCTGAACAACACTGTCTTGTTACTCCTCCACTTGGCCGACACACTGAGACAACAAAACATGTTGTTGAATGTGCGACTGGATGTGGATGTCAGGAACCTGTCCATGGTGATGGAGGAGATGAAGCTTGTGGATATTCACCACACCCAGGTCATAAAGAACTTCACCATAGTAAAAGGTAAAGTAGATGTCATATATAAAAAGTGGAACAGTATATGTACACATTTGTTTTAACTTCACCTCACTATCCTTACTTCACAGGTGCTCCTGGGCCACCAGGGCCCAAAGGCAACCGTGGTGAGACCGGCTCAAAAGGACCTGTGGGACTGACTGGGAGCAAAGGTGACCGAGGCCCTACAGGAAGCCGTGGAGTTGTTGGAGAGAAGGGTTCTCTTGGGCCTAAAGGAGTACCAGGTGAAACAGGCCCCATTGGCAATAGAGGGTCAGTAGGAATTAAAGGAGCTAAAGGGTCTCCTGGTATTCCAGGACCACTTGGGGAGACGGGCCAAAAAGGTGACATGGGCCTCCCCGGTAAAGATGGGATCTCAGGACCGACAGGCCGTCCAGGGATCCAGGGTCAGTCAGGTCTACCGGGCATCATTGGGCCACCAGGACCAAGGGGAAAACCAGGGCCAGGAGGGCCACCTGGACCACCAGGAATCCCTGGACCTCCAGGCTTGCCGTACCCCCATGACGGAATCAACAACCAGCAGCGAACCGTGACACCTGCTACTGGATCCAAAAGACAGTAGAAAGATGGACCAAGACATGGACTCAGAGGTGATATGTCCGATACAAAGAAACTGAAGGAATATCATCCATCGTGACTGGAGATGCAATAATCCATCTCTGTGGGATTATGCAAAACAATTAAAAATATGCAACAAATAAAATTTGAGTTGAAACTTTAAAGGCAGCATACCACATGAAATGAACCAAAAGGAGGTCTAAAGAAATAGAAAACAGAAGTCCTACCACAGACTGAACTGAGGAAGTGACACAAAAGAGTACCCAACAGTTTTTTGACAGACTTTTGTATGCTTGTAGAAAACTGCCTTCATAAAAAGATTTTACCAGAATTTCAAAATTGTCTTAGATGATGAGATTTATAGAAATGCATCCATTTTTCTTGCCTATAGTTGAATGTACTGGAAGCAAAGAATATGTTTGAGGTTGTTGTCAAGCCACCAAAACCCCATGATTTATAATAAATACTAGGGCTGTAAACCACAAATCTGAACTAAAGTAGTGGTGTTTTCCCATCCAGACTACTCAAGGGTTAACATTCCCATGCACTACTACATGTTGTATATGGGCACATGTACTGTATGTACACATTGACACATCCTTTTTGGGATGGATGGCAATTCTTTGGTTCTCAACATGTAAAAATTAAAGTTGGTTTGCTTCTCTTTTGGCATTTCAGAGCAGGTACTCTGAAGACTTGAAGCAGTAAAACTGTAGAGTTTATGGCCTCTCAATCTCCACTCCCCCACACCTTTGTTGATCATTGCATGCAACGTTTGCTTCTATTATTGCTGTTGTTGGACAAAAGAAAGTATTATGGAAGAAAAAAAAACTCTTTGTTGACTCCTGTTGACATGAAAACATGTTGGGAAATACACTCATTTGTTTTCTTCTGAGTGTGCAGGAGCTGGAGCCAAGAGGTGATTAGCTTAGCTTAGCATAAAGACTGGAATCAGGGGGAAACAGCTAGCATGGATATGCTCCGAAGCTGTTGTTTGTCAAGAAGAAGCAACAGCACATAACTCTGCTTTATCTAAATTTCTGTCAATATTAAAATACATGAACAAGATACAACAAAGTAAATAGCACTAGTTAGAGGTGCCGCAGGCGTAGCCAATTTTTTAAATTTTGGAGATAGCCAGTTTAGCTGTTTCCCTCTGCCTCCAGAACTAAGCTAATTGCCTCCAGCTCTGCACCTTATGCATAGACACTATAATTATATTAATCTTCATCGAAAGAAAGCAAATAAGCTTATTTCACAATACACTTTAAGAGGTTTGAAGGCTGTTTTTCTGCAGCGAGATATACATGGTTTCTATTTTTAACAATTGTGATAGCAGAATAATGACTTATAAGATGGTTTGGGTCTTATGATACACACATAAATATGTTTTATATCTCAGAAAAAAAATTACAAAAAGGGAAACATACTATTTTTGTAAACCTGTGTGTTGTAATGAAATGCGACTGGCTTGCATAGAACTTCAATAAAGCTTTTATTAACAGCCCCATTCTTGTCATTGTACTTTCAAAGCAGAGTGCTATTGTTGCCCTGTGAAGGAAAGGGACCGGTTATTAATTCAAAACACATGTAAACCCCTCCCATTGGATTTTTGAGGTTCGCTGCCATTGACTCAAAGATATTTGATTGTCAAGCGTTACCCTGTACTTTTCATATAGGCACATTTTGCAGTTCATAGTTGAATTTAAGGGTACACATGTCCAAAAATAAGAGTTCAGAGATTAAGGACAAATGTAATACCTAATTAAAAATATTTTCAAAATATTTTAACTTATGATTTATGAACAATTAGCAAACATTAATATCTGAAATAGGCTTATGTTGTTGTAGAAAACTCTGTTAAGTTTGCTACAACAGGCTGTGGTGACAGCCCTGATCTCCTGTTGAATTATATTTCCCTCTCTTTCTCAGTGTTGGAGCATGACAGGCCCTGTGGGATGTTAGGAACCTGATCTCCAACAAAAACTTCCTTCAAGAATCCACCCAAATCCCTTATTCCTGCAGTCCCCATGACTGTTAGTTATGAGCATGGAACATTTGATCTAAATCACTCGCTGTTTTCACCTCAGAAACCTGAAGCAAAAGCGTAAAATTGGTGCTGTTTCTAATGTAGCAGGAAAATATGTATGAGATACGTCTTATGTATGATTTTAATGCTTACCAGAATGCTTTATTCTCACTTTTTTTGACATCCTTCAATCTGACCAGCACCATTTCCCTGTTTTTCACCCGGCTTGTGGGGAGGGAGACCTCCTGTAGACTCCTGCAAATCTAAACTATTCCCACATGTCGAGCCATAAATCATCAGGACTGTTGCTAAATTGTTGGAGGACAAGTTTGCAGGGCACAGTATTACAAATGTCACCACATGCAGCCACAAAAGAGAAAAGCAAGGAAAATAGAAGAGAGAGAAGAAAGAAAGAAGGAGTCTTGGACTTTAGTCTAGTGATTGACAAAATATTATGTTTTCAGTATGATTCTTCTGCCCTCACTATGCGTGTGCAGCGAGCTAAACCCTTTTGCAGGGATGGAAATTGACTAAGTACAATTTTAAGGTACTTTGCTTGAGTATTTTTTATTTTATGTCACTTTGTATTTCTACTCCCCTACATTTAGTTTAGTACTCTTCACTCCTTATCTGATAGCTGTAGTTACTAGTTACTTTTCTGTGTAAGATTCTACATACAAAACTAATGATAAGATAAGCTTATACAAAACCTTTGTAAATGTCCAACCAGTGATTCTCAATCCTTTTCTGTTTGTAACCTCTTACAACAAAACATTATGTTGTCATGTTTCCGATGCATGTGAGTGGTTAGCAGTTACATCTCATATGGTTTTATTTCAATAACGGGTCAAGTTATCCTATATTTTACAAAAAGTCTATCAAATGAAATGAAAACATTTGTGTTGCAGAACTTTGTTTTTCTTCTTTCCTCTCCCGTTACGCATCTCTCAGATTTACATTGTGACTCTTCTGAGGGGGTCCCATCCCTAGGTTTGGAACTAATGGATGAAACTATCCAACTATTTATAAAAAATGAATTAAACTAGCTCCATGGCGAAGCAATAACAGAAAATTACTAATTGCACATTGATGCATCAGTATTAACGATATAATCATGTAATACGCAAAAAAGTATGTCTGTCAGGACCACTATAGTCAAAGAAACTTAGATTCCCATTTGCATTAAGTTATATTAGGCAGTATGGCTCTGTTCTGGGAGCTAAGCAGCAAATACCCCCCGGGTAAAGAACAGAGCAGGCATCAATGACAACAGAAATTACATTGATTAAGTCAGACGCAGCATATAAAGGAGGAGCTGGGGTGGAGGTGGGTTACAAAGCGGCTTGCAGAGGAAGCCAGAAGAGTAGGCAGGTCAAAACAGCTTAAACAGTGCGCCCTGTATGAGATTTACCAATTGAATGCATGAAGACAATCGACACGATGTGGGCTGGCTTTTAGATCAGCTGATTTAGCTGAGATTGTGAGCTGAGCTTGACTTCCGTGGCCTGCGAGAACTAACGCAATGCTGTGTTCTTACATTAGCCCTTTTTACACAGCCTGTTCAAGGTGGGACTGTTGTGCCTCGTTATTCTGTATAAAAGTTACGAAGGAGTAATTGGGGGCGCCAAATCAACGTCTGTGTAAAAGGAGCGAGGCAGGACAAAGGTGTAACATTTTTATCGAGGTGTTATGTGTGCGACCTACAACCTGGAGATTTAAAAGCAGCTAGCAGCAGTTAGCAGCCAAGTCTCAAACAACAGACAACTTAGTAGATGAAAAGGAACTGAAAATATGTGCAAATTGGGGAGACAACGTGAGGTTCGGGAGCTACTTAGCCTTCAAGCAGAGGACTAGATCAGTTGCCACATATGGGATAAGGGGCAGGGTAACCAAGTCCTGTTTAGATTGGCAGGACTCACTTGCTAATTTAGGTTTGCCCCGTACACTGCGCGCTCCTTTGAAGGAATATGTGAGAACTTTAAAATTTCCAGAGGTTGCTGGAGGGGGGTTCTGAAGGAGCTTAATTATTGTTTTTCTTCTCATCAGTGGCTCAGCATCTCTGATCCTAGAGAAACAAACTCCACAAATGGTCGTCAAGATGAAAACCTCTATGGTGTCTTCTTTTTGATGACTGAGAAAAGCAGCATTGTTTTTATCCTTCGGCTTCGAGTTTATTCAGTGGGTTTTGAAAAGGTATCATTAGCCTGGAGTTAGTATAATTTTGTCCATCCATCTTCAGACTCCAACATGGACGCAGAGAAAGAGAGCAGGTCTTTGCTATGTCAAAGTAAGTGAAGTAAGAAGTGTGAGAGGAGGGCATGGTGTGCTATAGCTGTGGTGAAAAACACCAGGCAAAGCCAGCATAAACCGTGGGGCCAGATGTGCTTTTTTGGAACCTCGGCCAGGTCTGACTTTCCCAGGTGGAATATATTTCACCAATTCATTCATGTGCAATTTTCTCACCTCATGGACTCGGCAACAGACTGAAAGCTCTAACTTCATAATTTACTTTTTATTTGTTTTTCTGAAGTTCATTAATGTCCAGGATGTAACACCTCTCTCCATCTTTCCACATGAACACTTTCAGGGCTGATTGGCTGTGAAGTGGATTAAGTAGCTGTGATGTATTGTAATGAAGTAATGGTATGTTGCCTAACACACCCCACAGGACCAGTGCTTTCTGCTGACTCAGTAAGGTGATGTCATGCCTGCACATGGCTGAGATGAGATGAGTGAATGCTGGGTCTGTCACAAATGATCCTCCTTAAAATGTCATCACAGAGGGTTTTTTGTTTGTCACAAGAATGCTGTCTATTGTTGAATTATCTTTACTATCTTACTAACTGATTTATGTAGTTGTAAACTGGGACTGATGGAATCTGACCAATATTAATAGCCATGCTTACAGCTCTTTGGGTGACAATTCAAGTCTTTCTGTCCAGCTCTCTGGTCCAGACCATAGACTGTATAAGAAATAGTGGACCAAGCCAACATGACGTCACCCATTGGCTTGTGGACTACATTTTGAAGCCAGAAATCACCATATTTGCATGAGATGGTGGAGCTGGGGAGGATACGCACTCCTACATTTCTATATTGATTGGATCTAACTGAGAACACGCCGTGTTAGCTACTTGTTAATCGCAAGGTAGCCACACCCTAAAGCATACCCTGCTTTATCATCTATTTTACTCTAATTGGAACCATAATTTACAAAATTAACGTTGCTGTATTGAAGAAGACTTGAAACTATAGCGATAGCGATAACTATTAACTATAGCTTAAAACGCTCCATAGAGAAAGCATCATCTTCTTTCATTCTATTAACAAAAAAAATACTAGCATTTTTACTGCAACAGCTGTTGCTGTAGTGATTTATGATCAGGATTTATGTAGGATTAGTGTCACTTCAAAGGTTGTTTTTTCGGGGGGGGTTTTTACAATTTAACAGCCTCTAAAATAAACATTTTGTGAGGCCATATAACCTTATTAATGCCTTTAGATGGACACGTTTATACATAATAGTCATTGACATTTTCATTAAGATCGACAGCACTGGTAATTGAACCCTTCACCTCTGCAGTGTTCGCGCCATATAATATAATATTACAACATTTGAATGCAAATCAATTCCTTTTCCAGCTTCTCTTTAAGACAAGATTAAAATATACTGATCTAATTGCAGAAAAGTGAACGTGTTCAGAATAAATGTTTTTTCTTTGTATTCACTTTTAAAATGTTATGCTTTCTCTCCACATTCTGTCACTTTAATTCCCAGGTCAAGTTGTGTAATTTCAGTCATTATGGCATTATTTCTGGTGGCACAGAGAGACGTTACCTAACATGGACTAGCACACACTCACAAAAACACTCACACACATATACATATACATATACATATACATATACATATACACACAATTTGAGACGTTAGCTAACCGTAGACTCGACAGGCCCCCAAAGAGCTCATTACATAGACAGCTGTAAAAACACACTTGGCCTTTCACTCTGGCTCAGGTAACCATTGTGTGTGTGTGTGTGTGTGTCACAGAGAGAGAGGATGGGGATCACACCTGCTGCAGTGAGTCAGCAAGTACCTCTGAAAATAAATGAAGTATTTGGGCCTGTGATTGAAATGTGCAAATTTCAGAAATTGTGTTTGTAATGGTGAAGCTGTGTCCAACCAAGACTGATGGACGCACAGGCCAGGACATAGAGTTGAGAGTGCAGGTGCACACTGGTGTTACTGTTCTCTCATTTTAGTTTCAAGACACTGACATGGGAAAAAAAAGGACCTGGAAAGACCTTTTGAACCCCTTGAGTCATCCAGTTTGAGACATTATTTCTGTTGGCAGCAATTGCAGCGAGGAGTGTAGGAGGACTGAGGGCTCGCTCAGTGAATGGGAGTGTCTGCAGAGTCTCGACAGGCAATGCAGGAACAGCCTGATCCCTGCCTTTGTCCCTACTGAGGTACTGCACAAGTTGTTTTTATCATGTTAGAGCATAACAGATACAGTATATTTAGTCCACATGTTCTCACTAGAAGACAGATCAATTTGCTGTTTTAAAGGAATACTTTAAACCTAGAGTTTTTTGTATAAATAAACATCTGTTAGTTTTCAGAATGCTGATTAAGCTGATCACCGCCAGATAAATCTCTCTATATTTTGCAGTGTACTGCAGTTTTTAAGCTGGTGTAGGTGGGGACTTTCCTGCGCTGGCTCACCAGCGATGCATTTTTTAGCAAAGTTTGGTTTAAGAGAGGACCCCAGGAAGTTTAGCAATCACTTTGTAGAAGCTAATGGGGATCCAAATAAAGAATAAAGAATAAAAGAGAAGAGGGGTGGGGGGCAACCCTAGTGATGGAGTCCGTATGGACAGCAACCAGAAGTATGTCAGAGCATGTGTTGTCATAAGAACGTCAACAGTGTTTGATTAAGTGTGTGATTAAGTAAGCTCTGGGCTAGTGACTAGTTCTATCTTAGCATAAAACCTTAAGGTAGGAGAAAACTAGTCAGCCTGGTTCTGTCCAAAGTTTTAAAAAAAAACATACTTTGAATTAAGCCAAAGAGGTATCAATCTCGGGCGGCACAGCGGTGCAGTGGTTAGCACTGTGACAGCTAGAAGGTCTGGGGTTCAGTCACTGGCCAGGGCTTTCTGTGTGGAGTTCGCATGTTCACCCCGTGTCTGCGTGGGTTCCCTCTGGGTGCTCTGGCTTCCTCCCACAGTCCAAAGACATGCAAGTTAGGTTGATGATGATGACTCTAAATTGCCCGTAGGTGTGAATGTGAGTGTGTGTGGTTGTTTGTCTCTATATGAACTGACGACCTGTCCAGGGTGTACCCCGCCTCTTGCCCGATGTCAACTGTGATAAGCTCCAGCCCCCTGCGGCCCTGTATAGGATAAGCGGTGATAGATAATGGATGGATAATGGATAAAATCCAGATGAGATTTATATATGCACTTTTACATAAATTTATCATAATTTATACCTATTTGTTTCCCCCAGCTGGATGCAAATCAGGCACCCATCTAGTACAAAAGGAGGCCATAATGCATATAAACACCAGAAGAATATACTGATGCACTCTTGAAGTTTAGTTATAAAGGTAACAGTTTAGCTTGCATTAGCTAACAATTATCCATAACACACACAAATACATGATTGAATCGTATTGTAGTCCGTGAGCTGATCAGAGATCAGTGAAACACAACAGTTGCATTGTGTGCCCATTTGATAGAAATCGCTGGAAAGATTGTTACTTGTTCCTTAATTGAGACATGCTGTAGAACAAATCAAATCAAAATCTTATCAAATCGGAGAGTGAGTGGATATTTCCACAGGGGAGGAAAGATTATGTGACCTTTGAACATCATGGCTAGAATAGTCTTGGATTTCAGTCCATCTTGAATGCTTCTTGGATGCATTAACATTTATGTTTTTGAGATCGGAAAGCTGTCCGATCCATCCAAGATGCCTAAAGTGTGAAGAGTTTATTTAAACCAGACATCATCAAAGTCACTGTCTCACTGAACTGTGAAGTGCAGCAGCAGCAAGAAGCACCATTGTTTCCTGACCTGCTGCTCCACACAACATTGCTGCTTGAGATCTGCTGCTTTGATCAGGTCTATTTACTTGACCATATTGCCTGTTTTACTGAGTCCTCCATACTGTACATATGGAATATACTGTATGCATCTGGGTGGAAAGATAATGTCAATATGATGGAGAGCAAGTAAAACCAAAACCCAAATAGAAATGTATAAAACCCTCATACATAATACACATGAAAGACTTGCAATTTTCACATCACACATTTACATTGAGCACCAGCCCAGCTCCTAATCCACTGTGTTCCTCCACAAGAGGAAAAATGACTCACCTGCAAAACAGCTTCCTCGAGACACTCTGAAGTCAAATTATTTCAATAAGTAACCTAACATTTAATACAGAGACTAAATTGAAGTATTACATATTTGTTGGCTTTGCAAAGCAGCAGAGGAAAAATGAGGTCTTGTGTTATTATAACCATGTGTTTGGAGTTTGGACTGAAGCTGCAGCTAAATGAGGAAGATTAGTCTGAAGTCACCAGCTGGAGAACATTGACTGATTTGTTTTCCTTCATTTTCATTTTGGCACATTGATCGAGCGTGTCCCACGTTGGCACCAGAAACTGTCGCATGAACTGGTTCAGTTTTTAAATGCTTATTTTATTGAAGCTAATTCCAATGAAATGCTTTGTCCCAGAAGCCTGGTGAGAAATCATCATGAGCAATGCCTCGGAAGCATAAATCAGAACACAGCGAGACACATGTGCAGTCGACTTATAAACCCAAATAAAAATGACTGCAATTTTAGACCAGGTGTTGTAATAGATACATTTAGCTTTTTTATTCCTGTTTTGTAATTTTTCCGTAGATTTTAAAATAAACAGTCCAGCAGTTGAAACCTACACTTTTGAAAAACTCATGTCCACTTCTGGATCAAGATTTCCACGCGTAAGTTTGAGGATGGATCAAATTCCCAAAGATGTTTTGTTTATGAACTACATTTGCCATTCTTTGATGGTGGTCTTGTTCTGGGTTTTCTCTCATTGCTTTTCTCGTTTGGAAGAAAACAGGCCAAATTGCGTACAAGTCATGCGGGGCCCACATGGCAGACAGCTGTGGTAACCAGGAGGACGAGCTGTGACAGTTTCTCATCATTAAAAACCAGTCATTTGGTTATTGGATAAAAACAATTTCTCCTCTACTTTGCCATCCTCTGTAACAGGGGTTCTCATCCTTTTGTAACTTAAGGCCCAGTTCTGATTGTCAACAAATTTCTGAGCACCAACTTCCCCAAAAAAATCCTAACATGACCAAAAAATTTGTTGAATGTGGTGAAATCTTCCACTAAGCCATCCAAATTCATTGTATTCAGGGTCATATTTCCCCACCACACACTTTGGAGCTTTCACTGGTGTAGGATTGTCTCCCACATCACTTTTTCAGTTCAAAAACCATTTTAGGCCACTGCATCCGATGGACCGTTAGCTAGCTGTGGCAGAAGTTAGCTAGTATAGTGGCAGAACACGTTTGTCTGGTGATTTTCAAATGTTACTGGTCATTGAATTTTTTTTTCTTACATTACATTACATTTTACATTAAACCCTTGTGCGTCTGGATGGGACGCGGAGGGATGTGACAAAACGTCAATATCTGACGAGCTGGGCACGAGAACGGGCTGTTCGTTCAGTAGGGTAATAGCAAGCAAATGTGTTTAGAGCTTCTTACACTGCCCCCAAGAAGTACAGAACAAAATTACAATAAAATAAACATTACACACTTAATTGTTTTGTGAAAACATGGACACCGAGATTAGTCATTTATTATGAGTAGATCAACAGCTCTGGTGCTCTTTGCCAAAGCTTTAATAAATACTAACACATGACCCTGTACAGAAACACAGTCACACCCTTGGTTAACCCTCATCCAGTGTGTTTGGAAGGAGCTCCCTGTGTGTAGAATAACAGAGGTGCCGCTGCCCCAAATGGAAACTGCTGCTTTCGGACATGTTGCTCTGCTCTTTCTCTCTGCGCTCTTCCTCTCTGTTTTATGTCAAGGGAAGCAGTGCCTCGTTGATCCAGCACAGCAGCTCTGTTAGAGGAGAGATGTTGGTCATTTAAACAACCTCTCCTCTATGTTATGCAACTCGTACTGCCGTACTGTAATTCTGCCCTTCCTACACACGCTAAACATAAACATTAGCAGACACACACATGTGCATGTAGTTACTTGGTTTTTCTGGGGTTCATTTGCACATGTAGGGAATACAAAAATACAGGAAAAGTGAATTTATTTGCCCAAAAAGCCTTTTCCTCATAGACCACTATTCTAAAAAAAGATGTCATTAAAAACTTTTGACACCTAGAACTGCATACACATTTATTATGACTTTTTAATCTATTAAGGTCATATATTTGCACAACTTTCACTGAAAAACATTATAGAATACTTCCACTCCATTTCTCTATATGAATTGAAATGATAAAAGGTTACAATTTACACTGTAAACTTGTTCTCTTGTTTGCACTGACATTGGAGCTTGTGGCAGCTCTGTATTTTTACATTTACATATGCACTGACTTGTGGGGAACCTATAGGGGAACCACATGTTGGTGCGTCATATTAGTATGAACTAAACAGTGAGAAGGTGCGGGATACAGTGGTGAAAGGCACTGTAAAGTATTCGGATACTTTCCTTAAAAGGAATAACACATAAAAAATAGGAGTTTTTCTTAACCCATAAAGGAACCTTCATCCTTCAGTTTAACCGAAATACTCAAATTTAAAACCACTAGATTTGGAGATACATGGTTTCAGGAAGACAGGAAGTGTATGAAAAATTGTAATCTGCAAAGTAAGTTGTAACTAAAGCTGCCAGATAAAAGTAATAATACAAAATACAAACTTTGAACCTAAGATGTAGTAGAGTTGAAGTATTAAGTTATTATATGTGGAAATCTAAAGCACAAGTACCTTGAATTTGTAGCCTACATACTGTACTTGAGTAAATGTACTTAATTACATTCCACTACTGGCATCATAGCAGTATTACAGACACAGCGCTTCAATTTTATTAAAAAGGAAGAACAATGTGACAAACAAGAGTCGTTCTACATAAACAAATCCATGTCAACACAGATTATTTCCATGTGGAGCAGATTATTATGGGGAAGCTGTACATGTGACACAGCCTCAAATGTCCTGATAGCAGCCCTGCGACTGTGGGTTTGTAGGACTCAGGGAGTCCCCCAGGCCATCAGAGATGATTATGGGATGTTTATGATGTCATCGCCTGAAAAACACAAACATGTACGCACACGCATTCACCTACCCGACGCATTCTTGTGCCCTCGTGTAAACAGAAAGAAAGGACACAGGATCGCCCCCTGAGTCAGATCCCTGCCATTTGGAAATGGTTTCTTAGGGTATTTAGTCCTCTAGATTCTTAATAATACTACTAATAAACTTTATTTATAAAGTGCCTTGTAAAAGCTAAAGTTACAAGGTGCTGTACAATGCAAAACAGAAGAAAATTAAAATGATAAATATAAAGTTGAAAACAGGAAATAAAAAGTCTATCAAATGGTAAAAAACTATACAGGGATCAAACACAAACAATAACAATGGTAAAACAATAAGAATGATTGAAGCACACATTACAATACAACGTGCATACAGACTCACAACTGCAAAGGCCTTTGGTTCCAAGCCTGGATTTTGGTATAGCCAAAAGCCCTTGGTCGGAAGAAGTCAGAGGTCTGCCTGTGACCAGGGGACAGAGTAATTCAGAAATATAATATGGGGCCAGCTGGTGTAGAGCTTTATAGGTCATTAAAAGAATTTTAAAATCAATTCTTCATTGTTTGGGCAGCCAATGTAGACTGTCCAATACTGGAGTTATGTGTGCCCTTCGTGGTGTATAATCTGGCAGCTACATTGAGAGTTCAAAGTATTCACATCCAGAAGAGCGTTTCATTCCTCGGGTTGATGGATTTCCACCGAGAATCTACTGTACTGAAAGGCTTTTGCTAACCCACATTTAGCCTTTTTGCTGCACGTAATTCTTTGTGTTGCATCACACATCACATTTTCCTTCTTCATATTCAAACAGCCTCCACTCGTCATCCAAACATTCCTCTTACAGACTCGCAGGAACCTCCCCTCGGTCAGGCAAGGCCTCTGTAGACCTGGCTCCCATTAGCATTTGGAAGCCATTCAGATATTTGTAGCTGTGATTGATCGAGAGGGCCTGTTCAGCCTGGAGCCTGCTGAGGAGTCACAAGTAGACCTGCTGACACTTCCTCTGCTCCGGCTGATGCTCCATGAGGATTAAATGAAATGTTGGCCAAGATGTTTGGACTCTGCCTGACCCATAGAGGCTTTATTATGCAGTCAAGAAGATGTAGTAAACGAGTGATCAAGTGTCACACCTATCATGTCAGAGGTAGGCTACGTAACACCAACTGGCTGATACACAAAAAAAGATGCAGGTTTTTTTTCTGTTCATTGGATTTCCTGTTCTGAAAAATCAAGTCATCCATCAAATCAGAAAATTAAAAAAACATGGCCGATTATATTCAATTTGATCCAATAAAATAGATTTTTCTGCTATTGTTTTCGCATCACTGTTAGGCGTCCAAGTGCTGCAGCAACATCGCTACATGTTGTGCACAACTTGCATGCCGACGAACACACGCAAACACAAACAACGGCCAGACTGAACAGCAGGAGTGCACATGCACGAAAAGCAAAGTCGTCTCGCAGAACTTCACTGCAGAGCATCACCTGCTTTGTGTTAGCTGCATGTTCTAAATAAGTCTGTCAACCAATCATAAACATGGAACAAAAATAATTCGAAGTAAATGTGGCGATTGCCACGGACCTCATGGAGCCACTGCAGAGAAATTGCACTTGGAATGAAACTGTTTTTTAAGTTGTTTATGAACATTTCATGGAAACATAGTCTATTTAACACGTTTATTTTTGTTTCAACTGTGTAGACTATAACATCAACTCAACACCAAGGTGCTGGAGGAAATAGAAATTCCTTGAAGTAGCTTTACTTTGAGATATTTTATTTCAGAAACTATTTTTGAACAGCATTAATTGACAGAAAATGGGAGGGGATGTAAATTTGTTTTAAACAGTATTTATTCCTCTAGTATTCTCTACTTCCGGGAATGTCATGTCACAGACAGATAGACCTATTTTACATTTATTATTGTTATTTTATTTTGGCATTTTAGCCTTTCAAACACTAGCGTAGCATACAACAAAGAACTGAACCAATGATGTCTTCAGTGCCCAGCGTTTGCATCAAGGTTTTTTTTGTTTGTTTTTTAAAGTTTGATTTTAGGCTGGAATCTGGAACATCAACATCAGCCAGAGAGAAAATATATTTAAAAAGTTGGACTTCATGCTTGTCCACTTTTGCCTTTTTTGTTGCCTGGTCTGACTGCCTACTTGTTGCCGATCCCTGCTTTGAAGAATGACTTACAAGACTTTAAAGGGTACATTTGTAAGATATGACTGGAATTTTGGTTAAAAACATTCATTTGGTTTAGTTTTATGTTTTAGAGCAGGAACATGCAAGAAGTTTTGTGGAATATCGACGTGATAACATGAAACTAATTATAGTCTGTTGTCCTTTCTGGCTGTCAAAACTAAAAAGAATTTGTGTATGTTGGTTGCAATAGTCTTTAGATGTCGAGAATTTCAATTGCTCTCCCGTAACACTGTCAGACTCAGGATGGACAATTTAAAGAAAGGACCAAAATTAATGTAGCAGAACCAGAGATATTGTCTTTTTCATTCTCCCTCCTTGTAAAAACCTGGTGCATATACTGTATTACCCAAAATGCAACTAGACCGTCGACAGGTGTGTCAATTCAGGTGTGTTACGCTAGTAGCCGCTAATGTAGCCCTGAGCCACTAGAGTACAGCAGAGATGAAGAGCGGGCTACAGAGGATGAGTAAGCTCAACTCTTTCCTGCACATCTTCAGACTTATTCATTTTCAGACCTGTTGTCTTCAGACCCAACCAAAGGTGACTCAAGCAACATCATTGGAGACAATTTATCGTGCATCATGCAACTCTTTGTACTGTCCAAGACCTGTAAAGGCAGTTCTCCTTTAAGGTTTGGTCACAGATTTTGTTTGCATCTCCTCTAAAGCTTCATCATGTCACATGATGTACCATAACACGCTCCCTTGGCTGGGCCGTATACAACAGTGATTGTAATTGTTGCCTGATTGAAGACATTTAATCTGTCTTGATGCTGACAACATCATCTGGAAAACTGGTATCAACCACAACCATATCTTCACCAGCAACACACAGACACACACAATGTTTGAAACAAATTAGGTTCGACCTTTTGGACCCCTTGTGGGTGACTGGTCTGCACGCTCAGTGAAGCATGTCTGTGTGCAAGAACACACACACACACACACACACACACACACACACACACACACACACACACACACACACACACACACACAC
>JBBPCS010064013.1:0-17286 GCA_037974645.1 Hollardia meadi
CACACACACACACACACACACACACACACACACACACACACACACACACACACACACACACACACACACAGAGAGACAAACAAACGTTTATTGTTTACCACTCTGTGGGTAAAGAAACAATGAAAGCAATTAAGTTAAACAAGTTGAAGAGAAATGTTGCCTCTATTATTAATTATTATTAATTCTCTCTTGCTCACCTTCCATTCTTTCTCCCTCCCTCCCTCTCCTGCTGCTCCCATAGAGACTCAGATGGAATGCTGATGCAGGGATTTCTTAATCCTGTCTCTCCCTCGTCTCTTTCAAAATCTCTTCTCTGCCCATCTCCTCCTCCTCCCCCTCCTGCTGTCCTCCCCCTCTCATCACACTCTCCCACCTCCATACCAAAGACAGCCTCCCTCTCTCACTCATACCTCTCTATTTTTGTCTTCGCCTCTCCTCTGCTGCAATTTTCCCTTCCCTCTCCAAAACCATCGATCCATTCCAGCTGTTTGACCTTTGAAGGAGGCAAGGTCTGATTTGCTGAGGGGAGGGGGTAATGGGTTGGAGGGATCTAGGTTGTGGGAAGGAGGGAGAGAAAGGGTGTCTCTGTGGGTTAATGAGAAATAGAAAGCAGGATGGAGCAGATATTGTCTTTTCACCAGGTTTCCTCTGCGTTTGTTTACATATTTTTTCATCAGACAAAAGTGTAAACTGGCTTCTGAATCTTTGTTTCACTGCAGCTCTTGTTCTGTTTGGTTACAGCCATTTCTGCTCTTTGTGTGATCGTAAATAAACAATACCTGCCGGATTGCTGAATTTTTTATGTTTCTGTTTGACTCGGGTTTGACCGTGCTGTTTTACGTGCCTTATGAATGTATGTGCAATGAATACAGCAAGGAATGGTGGGAGGAGAATAAAGAGGGTCAGGTGACGCATGTGCTCACCAAGTGATTATAAGCTGAATGAATGAAGGACTTAGACCTTGTGAGGATGGATAGACGGATGGAATTACATTCATTGTGTTGCAGCTGCCATTGACCATGACCCGATGTATAATTTTTTTTTTTGTGTTGCTCACTTCCTGCAGTGAGCGATGTATTAAGCAGAAGAGTTGATTACATGCACATCATCATTTCTCATTCATGTCTGTGTCAGTATGTAGCTAGCCCAGGATACTAACATCAGGATATATCTGCATGTTGACAGATTAATTGATAGCGTGCTCTCAGTTCATGTTTTACATCATGTATGAAAACCATGATCAGTTCACATTGCGTAAGCGTAAATCAGTTCAGGTAGAATGTGAATATTTTCTGAACATTAGGCACCAAGTGCAATAACGTCACTTAATTTATCTTAATTTAATGTAACTTCACTTAACTCTCACCTCACTCTCAAAAACCTATTTTCTAAATCAGCTTCTTACTATGAGGTTACAGTTTGGTTATTACACATTAAAAACATTTTGTATACAGCAGGCTATGTGTACTTCCTGATGAAGCAGATTAGATGAGTTTTTGATTGTTAAACTCTTAATAATAATACTTAAGGATGCTTTTTTTCCAAAACAAAACTTTTCATTGTTGCTTATTTAGTATTTAATGTTTTGGAGAAAAACTGAAAATGATGCAGCACAGACTGCGTTGTTTTCTTTTGTGCAACAACAACCAATCATCTTGGGTGCTTATAAAATAGTTCCCACTTATTTATGTCTGGTGAACATAATTTACATATGGTTTTATCATGATTATTCAATAATTTTTCATCTTTTTGGATTATTTTGTTTAGCTGTTGCCATCTTACTTTTTTAAGATCTGAAGATTGTTGTTGAAACGTCTGTGCTCTATCGTTTTAAATTTCTCCTGCTGCCTTTTCAACATTTTATTCATGTTATGCCGTTCTTGTGCAGTACAACATGCCTCTGTAAGTTCTGAAACATCAGTATTTTATATTTTTGTTAATCAGATGTTACTCCCCACCAGTCTTTTTCACAGCACTATTGTCCTCTGCCAGGCAGAAAGTACTATACCGTATACAGTTTTCAGATGCTCACACTATGGCCAGCAAACCATACATTGCATGTTGCTGCTGGGTGAATCCTGGCGGTCCTTTGTTCTGGGACTGCAGGAGAAGTTGAGCAGAAAAGCTTTTATTCCAGCTGTGGCCACACTGCCTCAAGGTGACGAAACCCAAAGGAGTGAGAGAGAGAGAGAGAGAGAGAGAGAGAGAGAAAGAAGAATGAATGAATGAAAAGAAGGAGAGGTAAACAGATGGAGGGATACAAAGCAGGACGGTTGGTTGAACTTGAAGTCCACTGAAAAACACAGGAGGAAAACAAAACAAATAAGAAAAAGAGAAGAAAGAGTGAAGACACTGAGAAGGGAAAGAAGGAAATGATACGATAAGGAGAGAAGAGAAGATTGAAGGGAGGACCGTACCATGTGGGGCCTTGGCAGGAGGGCTGGCTGAAGTGATAACAGCCTTAAATGCAGCTTGTCACTCACTGATTCTCTTTCTTTCCTTTGTTTTTCTTCTTTCTTTTACTGTTTGTTCTCTTTTTGCCTTTTGATTTTACTTTTTCAGTCTCTTGTTTCTCTCAGATAGATTCTCTTGAAGGTCGTTCAGGAGGTTTCTTCCCCCCCCCCCCCTCTCTCTCTGTGTGTGTGTGTGTGTGTGTGTGTGTGTGTGTGTGTGTGTGTGTGTGTGTGTGTTTGAGAGCATGGCGGTTTAGAGGAAGTCTATTGAGGATGATAAGGTCATTCTGTCTGCCTGGGAACATATACATATATAAAATGGACATTTTTATGTCTTTCTCTCTCTATCTGTCTCTCTCTTTCTCTCTCTCTCTCTGCCCCCCACCCCCCCTCTCTTTGATATTGGAAGATCCTACAAAACCCAGTTAACGTCCACTGCCAACTTCTTTTTACAGTATGGTGAAGGTTACAGTCTCCTTACTGCTGCATACAGATGTTTTGTGGCTCCAAATGTATTTGCTAAGTGTGTTTCCATTGCAATTTGTGACATTTTTCTTTCACTGATTGGACCAATTGATATGGATGGAAGTCCACTTTGAATTGTCTTTTCTCTGTTGTGTTTCTACAAAGTGACCTTGAAAATTCCCACAGTGGACAGAAAAAAGCAATGTTTGCAGCATGTATACCAATTTGTTTTGCTGATAAGAAAGTTCATGTAAGTTGATGATTCCTAGGTATCCCAATTTTTAATTCACAGTATAGAGTAAACTATTAGTATTAAGAGAAAGAGTGCATGGGAAACGTAACTTTAACTCTCCGTCCAGGGTACATGGTCTTTAACATGCTGTGTGTGCGTGTGTGTGTGTTATTCCACAGTTAATGCTGAAGGAAACTGTTCCCTGCTATTTCTGACTTTCAGGAAGTGCTGCCTATTGTTCGGAGCGAGTTGAGGGATGTGGGGCAAGAGTAGCCGGAGACTTTGCAGTGTTCATTCGTCTGTGTGTGCGTATGTATGCATGTTTGTGTGTGCGTGTGTGTGTTAGGACTTTCTGAAAGCAAAGAATGGGCGTTGCACTCACATGCAGGTTGGCCTGCAGAGTCTGAGAAGCCTAGAGCATTGGTGTATTTTATGTACATGCTAGTGTGGCGTCCTTCAGCACAGCACAGAAGAGCAGAGGAGAGAGAGGGTGAGAGCAGGAGAAAGATTCCGGGTTAATGTGAGGCCGGTCGAGCTGTAAAGTTAGTGCGACAATTTGAGGAGTAAAACCAGGGTGTATATTTAAGGCCTCAATTACCCCGTTGAGCCTGTGGCTGTTTTTGCTTGGATTTTTCACTTTATTTACACGCTTAGTATCGTCACTATATGTGTACCATCTTAGATGCCATATATTTTTATCCAAAATACATCAATCTAATTGATGATTAAAAATATGAAAATGGTGCTTCATTTCTTACACTTCTCATTCACATCTTAGGGTTAGGGTTTCATAAGCAGTGGTGCTCCAGAGAGAGAGAGTATTGCTCTCAGTGATACTAAAGAAAGATATTGTTGATCTCCGTGTCAACCGAAGATCTTACATTTGAAAAAGGTAACCTGCAATACGGATTATCAGAACGCCACAGCATCTCTTGTGAGTAAGACATTTCAAAAATAATGTAGTGCTTTTAGTAACAGTAAAGTATCCATCATTCAGTCCTGTTTTTGCCTCCATACCTGCTTTTCTGCAGTGTGCACATCATGACACCCATGTTATTTCCCCTGTGGACCATGTCAGGCCAACAGGACACAATGAAAGCAGCGTGTTGTCATCAGGGACACGTGTGTTGTTAAGTGGGTCAGAGCATCAAAGCAGCCTGGGTTTAAGCTTAGCTTTATGTGGGTCAGGGTGATTGATTAGACTGAAGATGGTCTTAGAAGAACAGAGGGGGAGCCACATAACGCCCCCACTCCTCACCGGAGACACAGTGCTGTGTGCTTTAGAGAAGACAACCGGATGAAGAAAAGTTATTCCTTCTTTGGGGTCTGAGAGGTAGAAGAAGCAAAGAGGGAAAACAAACAAGATTTGATATGGAGAAAGAAAACAATAGATACAGCGAAGACTAAGATGAGTGACAGATGAGAAAATTTGGAAGAGAGGAAATAGATTTAGAGTGAGTATGAGAGATATGCCGCTGTTTGGAAATATGAATGAGAAAGTGATATAATAATAAAAAAGAGTAAGATGGAGGGAAAGAAGATGAGACCGAAAGAAGTCTTAAAAGACGACCTGTGACGACATAAAGAACAGTATGAGAAAATAAATCATGGAAGGAGAGAACGACCAAAAGCAGGATTGGGATGGAAAATACAAAGGGAATCTTGCCAGGAGTGTTTCTGGGTCGACAGAAGCTTCACTGGTACCACTGGGACAGACACAGAGGTCACACACATACAGACATAAACAGCTGCTGCTCTGAACACTGCACACTTACAGAGGGATGAATGATTAAAAATTAGAAGAACAATCATGACATCTCAAAACAGATAGTACTCATGTAATTCTTGTTTCCTAAATTAAGAGGGAAAAAAATGTATTTTTAAAAATTTGAACATAGAGATGTGCAATTCAACAGCACCACAAACCACATTCTGCATCCTCCAAAGGAACCATGAAGTGAGAAAAAAACACCACTCAGACAACGACTGCACCTTGAATGAAGTCAGGATTTACTGCAGGACTGTTGTATTAGTTTTAGCCAGGTGCACCTTATAAACTGGGAACTGAGTGTTTGTTGCATCTCTATGAACAAACTCCCCAGTACCACAAGTTTGAATGTATAAATGAACATAGAATTTTTATTGTATAGGAAAATGTTTACATGCACCGACTGCATCTTAACCAAAGGCGATTAGCATTGTGTTTGCCTTCGCCTCATGTTCTCTCTGCTAACTGCCAATATTTGGGTTCAATTTTTCAACAGTGGAGCATCTTTTAGGAGCCCGGAGGGGGTGCAGAGGTAATTTCATGCCCCAGTAGCTGCAACACAAGTGTGTCTGAGATGCGCCACGTACTGGAGGACTGTTTGAGTCACTGATGAAGACACTGGGCGGTGACTGGGGAGTAATAACACTGTAAAAACACAAGATTGGAAGGGAAAGAGAAAGAGGATCAGAGGGTAACCCCTGCAGGATCCAGCTGGAGGAGAAAAACACTGTATGTGATGTTTAAATTGGTTTTATTTAGACACAGCACCTGATGATACAGATGATTGTTTTTAATGGGCAACAAACCAAAACCAAAAGATATTCAAATTTCATAAAAGAAATTAGAAAATAATCTTTCGAGAGGCTTAAACCTGAGAATGTTTAGCATTTTTGGTCAATCAATGACTTCAGTGAATGAATGTCTTAATTGTCAGAATTGATAGATTGAGTGGAGATGAATGGAAGGATGTGCTGATAGTTTGGAGACAGTCTTTTGCTGCACAGCAATAATAACAGAGAGAAACAGGTAAGAACAGTGGGAGAAAAGCTCTTTTCTGACCTGTACTTCAAATTGGCTGAGTGCCATTAAGAGCTGTTGTAAAATACCAGATAAATGCTCACCTTTGACTGCAGGACACTTTATTTGAGTGCTAATGCATTAACAGAAAATGCTCTTGTCAGGTATAAACCTCGTCTCTCTGAATCGTCTCCTTGTGCTCCTCCATGCATTTTTGAATTTTTGTTTGTATTGAAAAGGTTTCGTAAAATCACTTATCTGGAAGAATCTCCCCAAACCTACACAGAGAAGCTTTGCACTGAAACATCATGTGTTGATTTAATTTCCATTACCTTGCAGAAACACAAACTCCATATTGGAAAATGTCAAACATAGTTGTTCCTACATTTTCTCTGCAGCAGGTGGAACACTGAAAGCTTTGCAATAAGATGCAGACTGTAAATATCAAAAGGTGGAAATCTGCTCCTTTCAATTATCTTTAAACTTTAGACAAAAGCACAGAAGAAGTCTGTATTAATCCAGTCAAAACAGGTTACTGTTTTATTAAGACTATGCTACTTGTGCTTGGACAATAACTTTATACAGTATAATGTATTCAGCATCCCAAAAACGTAAAAGAATAAGGCTACAATATGTAACTTAACTGTGATTTCTCTTTTTGTCTTGTCAAAGTGCCTCTTTATTTCGACAAAATCTTTTGTAGCCTATAAGTTAAATTTACTTCCAGAAATCTCACAGCAGCCCGTAAAACGCCCACATGAACCCTTTACAAAGAGCAAGTGTAGTTTCAGTTTCATTTAATGAAGTTTGACAAGGCAGTACTACACGGTACAACAGCACAAAACCTAGTTTTTAAGCAGTGAATCCTGAAATGTGTCAAACATAACGGCAACAACATCATAGCAGAAGCATCAAACACATAAGCCTAAAATTAAAACTTCAAATAAATTAGTCAGGTATAAAGTGTAGTATTTTGTTTACCATATGATTTTTGTATTAACAGCAAAGCTCCCCTTTTAGTCCAGTTTGTTCTCTTTTTTTCTCAGATTTTTGATCGACATTTTTAATAACCACACTTTGAAATAAAAAAAAAAAACTCATCAAGATTAGATTAGCCTGAGCGGGGAGGGCGTTACCGTGGCAACTCGACCAAATTCCTGATTGAGTGTTGGAAACGGCGCAGCTTTTCCCCTACCTTTGTATCTGCAATATTGCCCCCCTATTTGTTGTTTACGGAACAGTTTGTAAAGGGCTGATTTAAAGAAGAGATGTATACGGCTAAACGGATGGAGTTAGAATAAAGTAAGAAAAGAGCACAGCGGGTGAACAGACACCTTAGAGTGGGGACAAAACTGATGAGCAGATGGAGGATAGATGGAGGGGAGGAGGGATACTCTCTCTCTCTCTCTCTCTCTCTCTCTCACACACACACACACACACACACACACCCATTAAAAGATGTACAGCTGTTGTAAGATGTAAAGCTGGCTGAAGTGCAGATTATCTCACCTGTGGGGGACAAATTGGGGTTTGCTAAAAAGGTTCCACTCTTTTGGGAACCATTGTGTCTGGAGATAACATACACGTACGCACGCACGCACATACTGTGTATGCTGTGTGTGTGTGTTGCTGAGCAGCTCCCAGCTCACATGAATGAAACATGAATTATACGTGTTGATGTCAGTAGTAATCTGCTCAGCAGAACATTTACACTGCTACTGTAATCGGGCTCTGCTGTCTGAGAACAATCACAGTGCCAGCACTAGTAGGAACCTGTATACATTACTGGGTTAATCTGTCTGCCAGAGCTGTGGCTAGAACCATAATTTCCACACAAAAGGTCTTTTTCACAAGACATTTTGACACGTCACAGTAGGAAGAGCACAGGTGTAAATAATGAGATTAATGAATTCCACATAGCTGCTTCAGTTTCAGAGTCCTGCTAATGTTAATGCTAGCTCACAGTAGTCTCTTCTCTTCAAAATGATCCCTGGGATCAAGAAGCTCAATATAAAGGTTTACTTTCTGGTCAGTCATGATTGGTTGTGCACCAAACATATGCAAGACGGTTAGAAACTTGAACTTGCCATTACCGGCAGTCTGATGGCTTCTATTCACATCTAAACTGTGTTGAAAACATCACACGAATTCAAGTACCCGCATTATTATTATTCTGACTGCACGTTTGTTGAATTTCCTTTTGTACAATAACAGACGTGAGTATAAACATCGAGCCCATTTCACTGTGACATTTATGAAGTTTCTCAGTGGTCGCATAAATGAAAACCTCCCAGGATAATAGTTAATCTGCTCCGCAGACGCTGCTGCAGCTTCTGCCTGTCTGCACTTTCACTGCTGCTTTCTCGGTGGAGCAGATAAACCGAGGAGGCGAGAGGCAGCAGAGTTCTCCTGGAGCCAGATCAATAAAGGCATTTAAATTTTTCACAAGGATTGAGTGCTTTTGGATTTAATGGCTTCGCTCTCTGTGAAATGGCCACACTTTCCAATGAGCCCCGTCTGGTGTGGAGCTGTGGGGACAGTCAGCAGCTTTAGATCGGTTCTTTTTTCTGCTGCTGTACCATTTCATAATGTCAGATCCCTCAAGCTCCTGTTGTTTTTAGACTTTAAATCAATGGAATGCCCCAATGAAATCAAGTCAAACCTGTTTTCGGTGATTTCCCTTTCTTGAAGTATCGGACTTGTATGTGAAATTCTCCATCATGTTTTTGGTGGTCTGGCTTTTATCACCTCGTTAAAACACCGGAGTTCACCTTGTCTTCGTCATTAGATGGAAAAAAGACAGATATCGCAGTGATTTATGACGAGTTTTACGCAGTGCGGATGATAGATGAAGTAGCCTGGATATAGCCGTTTATTGATATTCCCTGGCAGCACCTGGCTGCTGTAACTACATTAGGTGTAAGGTATTAAGCTCTGTACATGAGCGTTGCACAGAATCCCAATGTTTCCTATCTGTCAGGTCTAATATAACTGTGCAGGTTGGAAAACCTTTAAAACAAATTAAGATTTTCATGTTTTAATGTCAAATTAGGGGAAATGCTGCAAGTCACTGGAGGGAGTCTTAACACATTTTTGGATTGATTTTTTAAGGATTTTTAGAAATAGAAACTGTTTGATGACTACTTTCTGCTATTAAATGGTAACGCAGCTGTGATTCTGCCTTGGGTCAATTCTATTATATTTGCCATGCCTAACATTTAGTCTATGACAGCTCTTTCAAGATAAAACAATCATCTGGCACACAGGAAATGACACTTGATCAAGTAAGCATATCTCAAGGTCAACTCACTGGCCTTTTCCAGTGTTTTCAACAGCATCAAATCTAGTTTTTGTGCTGACATATAATTGATCTTATTAGCCGATATATAAAAATTATAATATATAAATACATATGGAGCTAATATCTGCTGACAAATGACAACAGACTATAAGGCTTGGAGATCATCAACCCTTTCTCTGTTGAAAGATGGGTCTTCACGTCAAAATGTAATAAAAGCTCAGATTTGTCCACTAACAGGAGCAGCTGCCCCATGAGAAGACTTGATTGACCCTGTTAGTGTTTATTGCCAGTGGGTGAGAGGTTTATATGCTAACGATGGATGATGGATGTGGAGGTTTAACCGTTGATGGATGATGAATGCGAGCTCTGCTGTGTATTGGCGCGGCTCTGCAGTGGCAGCAGAGATAAACACGGCTGCAGCAGCAGGCCATTAAAACACACGTTACTGAAGGTTGGCTCACAGTGTGTGTGTGTAGAAATATCATTCCTTTCCTCTCTCTCTTCTCCCCTCCTTTCCTCCATTCTGTCCTTTCTTTCCCGTCCTTTCCTCCTTCCTTTTTTTCCCGCTCCCAAAGTGAGGCTGTGTGACATCATCACCGTGCTGCCGGCTCTTGTTATGATGTGGAAGTGGAGACGTGGAAAATATAGTTGGCACCTCCCGCTGACGCTAGTCTGGCTGCAGCGCTGTTACCATGGTTACACATGGCCGGTGTTTGTGGGTTGCTGTGATGCCCCACAGCAGCTGTTCGCCTGTCAGGGCGCTCTCTACTGTAAACAGTTTAATGGACTGTTAAATTGAGGAGAAAGATAATGCTCTGAAATCAGATTACAAAATGTTTGATTGGACAAAATTAACAGATTTGAATTTAACATCAATGTATAACTTTTGTGTTGTGTCTAATGATTATAGCCTGTGTTAGTGTTTAAGCAGTTCCACAGCATGATATTTAACAAGCAGCTTTATAAAACACTATGGAGATTCATTCTTCACCTTGGGAACATGTAACTGTGACTAAAATATGCAAAAGCAAAGGTTCACTCACTAGCTTTTCCCAGAGAAGGTAAAGAAGTTACATGAAGTAAAGTTTATACAAATAGTTTTCTTCTTTGTAAGCCAAAAGTTTCAATATTTTAATTTCTAGCAGGCACAAATTTGCATTAGAAACACAGCGGGCATTGCCTCTTCAAATGAAAGCAGATATTAGGTAGTACTTTTGCAGAGTATTCTTATAAATCTAATTCAATTTGATCATCTCCTAGCTAGTACTTTCAGCATGCTTTTTATAGAGCTGTATTAGACATGAACATTTTGTGTGTTTTACAGCAGCGTTTTGGAAACAACAGAGTTTTAGTCTTTATTCATTGTAGAACCAGTTTCCTGAAGTGATTCACTGCTGGACTCGTCCGTTATCGTCAACAACAGATTGTCATAAATTAACTTCGTCGAAACATTTTCTGTTGAAAGATTTTTTTTAAAGGCTTTTACAGGTATTTCTCTAAAGGCCAATTCTAACATGACTAATAGTACTTGAGGACATTCATTTATACAATACGTGAATCATTTGAAGCCTAATTTCCGACACACTGATATTACCATGACTACCATTCACAGACATCTAATATTCTGTAAAAGGTGCTGAAAGGTGGAAAAGTGAATATATATAATTAGGATGGAGTAGTAGTTGGGTGGGAACTGTTATTACTAATGTACCTCTTTATATTATTCTTACTTAACTGCTTTTTTTTGGCTTCACAGTTCTTCTTCTTTTATGTTCCCAGCAGTGGGAACAGCCCCGGGGCTTCTGTAAAGAGAAGAGTTACATGATGATATAGATGATGTCCTCACATGTCTTTTCATAGTATCTCAGTTGTGTTGCATAATTCACAGTTCCCTACTTCCACTGTGTGGTTGCTCATTAGGATGGATCAGTGCTGCTGCGTTTGTTTTACTCTCCTCTTTCTCTCTATTAATTTCCTCTTTTCATTCCTTACTGCCACCCCTCTTTCTTTTCCTTGTCTCTATCTTGCTCCCATCTTTGCCTCTATACTGCTCATTTATTCCTCTGACAGCAAGATCAGTACATTTGTCACAGTGGTAGGAAGTAAGAAGGCAGGTTCAACTTCAGTTTCAACCTGGTATCAGAAAAATTACAGACACAGCCTCAAACAGATTATTGATTTTAGTTCACAGGTTTTTAGTGCTGTACAGGAACAGTACTGTCAGATCACTATTTGTCATTGTCTGTCTGTGTTGTCCAGACGTTTAACCTTCTTTGTTGTGAAATATATGAATCTGTCATGAAGATCCACAAGGAAAGCAGGAACATTTCAGCTTGTTTCCTCTCTTGTTTTGCGTATTTCTTTCATGAATGCACATTCAGATCAATTACACAGGCAACAAGGTTCCTTGTCAACCCACATAATAAAGAGTGTAGAATAAAGTTGACCTCAAAATCGCATTTAGACATAAAGATTCCTGAACTGCTGCCATATTTGAACAGGTCACTGTGTCATGAAACATCTGCTGCTCACATTCAGATACCAAAAGATTCGATACCAAAAATGGCAATGACCTCATTCTTAACTATGGCATATTTTGACATAACTAGATAATAACTCTTAGAAAACATGTGAAGTCAGCATTAATGTTTCCACAATGGTCCATATAGGTAATATATTTGGTAATATGTCCAAAGATATAATGAAACTGATTTTCTGTGACATAATATTATTTGTTTACGTTTTGACAAACTTTTTCTATACTTTTATTTTGTTTTTCATATTTTTAGAATCATAATAAGTATTAGTAGTAATCTGCTTTAGCTCTATCAAATACAGACGTGTGCTGGTAACGTAGACCTTAAAGCAGCGTCATGTGGTTCAGTCATAACAACAGAGACACCTGATCACTGGGCGTCGTGCAAACAGTTTAACCCGAATGGAACCTTAACCACATACTGTACAGTGTGAGCGGAAGCAGCTATTCCGATTGTATATCCAGTCTCCTCTTCCTAACTGGTGAATTATGTAACTGGGATGGATGGACAGTAACAACAGCACACTGTCTCTTCTCTTTGTCTCTCTGTGCTCCTTTGATCACACTGATGATCAGGTTATATAAAAGATGTTCAGTCGTAGCGAAAGCCTTTTCTGTTTGGATCAGGAGGATAAGATGACATTCACGTGAACACGAATACTTTAATGTTGAAGCGGCACTCAAGTGTGTCAGGTTTGGTTGGAAAAGTCAGATTAAGTCTTAGCAGGACTTGGATCAATACTGATTAAATCAAGAGACATTTATCGCCATCTAAAACCTCTTTGGTGGCTTCAGATTGATTGTGGCAACAATAGTTTGGTCTGTAATATGATCTGATATCAATTCTGAACCTCTTTTGAGAGATAACAACAAAGGGATTTAAAGTAAAAGACATTCTGGAACATCTTATCTCAGTTTTCAGGATTTTGCTGTAATATATGCAAAGACATCTTACTGTCTGATTAATGGGACTTAAATCTAAAAATGTATTTAATACTTAAATAAAACTGTATGTCCAAAATATATTCTATTACTATTGTGCTCAGTTTTACACGCTGTATCAAATAGGTGTTCGGTTCAGTCATCCAGTGCAGAAACAATCACTGGCTGGTGAATGAGCCAGAATGGATCTCGACTGAGCCGAGATGAGCGGCTCTAATGTTATCACACACTGACTGACTGGTGTGGAATAGAGAGAAGTAAAGGGATTATTATGTGATGGCCCCGGTGGTGGTGGTGGTGGTACTGATTGTGCCTGAAGAGAAAAGTGCCTTCAAGGGTCCTTGTGTTAACAGCTGGAGGAGGAGAGGAGAAGGAGGAGGGGGAAAAGGAGGTAAAGAGAAGAGAGACTAAGGAAAGGAAAGAAGGAAATAACTGTCTTTTAGTGCATGGCCTGAATTTGCAGTGAGGGGTAGCTTCAACTTTATGCAATTTTATAATCCCAATCCACAGCACACACGTGGCACAGGGGCAGATTGCAGTTATGTTTTGACTTGATTGTTTGTTCAAGTGGACATGAATTCCCTTTATTCACATAGCAGATGGACCTGGACGATTTAATTTGGAACAATAACTGTGAAAATGATTAAAAATCAAGTGCAAGCCACGATTTCAGTCTTGTCAGCCTGCTCACATTAATCCAGCAAAACGTACAGGTGATGTTTGACAGGTTGTCAGCTGGATCAAGTTTTCTGTGGGTTTTACGCAGGTGTGAAAGATGCTCTTTTATCATAGTCATGTCATGTCATACTCATATTCTTTTTAGTTTAATCGCATTAAGGCTCCATCAGTACAGAGGCGGAGTTAAAGGGAATTCATGTGATTTGAGTAGCGTTTGGTTCGATCACAGCTCTATAACAACGTTCACAAATGATTTCTTGAACAAATGATAAGAGACAAATTATAACCACGTTCATTTTGAGACATTGTTATACTCATTAAGTTTGCCATTTTTAATCAAACTTCCTATGAGTTGTCTTATACTAATCACAGATCAATAATCATGCTACAACAATGATGCTACAAGCAGCACCTTTAATTCCATTATATTAAAGACAGAGCCAGCTTGAAGAACACTGAGGCAGAATGTGTATGGAAAGACAAATAGGTGAACTTGTAGGTTGGAGAAGAAAATTAGAGGATAAAATATGGTGATTGAAACATATAAGATGAAATATAAGCAACAAGAGAGGGTGTGTGAGGCGTGGGTGATGAACATGCTCAGTGGAGTGGATGACTCTGTAATCCCATAGTAAGAGAGATTTATCTCTGTCCTTTTGTATGATGGTAGAGGACACCAGCGGACCATTATAGAGAACTCCGTTTTCATCAGGAGACCACACTGTGGGTTTTAACCGATAGAAGAATCAATTAACAGGTAAAGAGACTTTGCCATGTGTTACAACATAAGGACTTGTAGTCCATTTCAATTTTTAAATGTAAAAAGAATCGTTTGAATGTGTCTTGTTGTCAAGGTCAGTTAACTGAAGGTTTGTCCTTTTAATTACAGCACATCTCCCCTTCATGGACACCAGATAGCAGCTTTCACTGAATCTTCTTTACCCCTGTTGTCAGGGTTAGCTGATAGGACGGGTAATGGTGGGAACTATAACAATTACTGAAGTGCACAAGGCCAGACCACGACTGGTTAAATGGTCAATATCCACTCTGTTACAGATCGTTAACCTGTATATGTTCTGAGTCTGCTGCACTGAAGCACTGTCATGCTCTCAAAGGCTGCAGTTGTATGAGAGTGCAGTGGGAGGTGGCAGCTGTGTGCACATGCTCCTATTAAATGTAGAAAACAGATGACAACATGTTTTAAAACTGATTAATCACCCACTTATTAATTATCACAGACTGATTATGAATGTCCTGATGTCCTACTTCCAAAATAGGCTCTGGATCTTCCCTTAAAAAAAGGATTTCTCATGATTAGCACAAACATTGCCCACGGCAGCAGTGCAAGCCTGGACATATACCATATGTTATCACAATTAGAAAAAACTCTATATTAAACACCCACTGTTGTAGTTTCTTCCCAGAGTTAACCACTGTTTCTATGGGGATTTTAAGCAGCACGGCGTCGCAGAGACAAATGTGAGTCACAATGACAAAGTGACAAAATGACATAAGATTCTAATAAAAACATTTTGACATACTGTATGTTTAATGATATTTGTGTAAATTGACGACAAAAAGGCAAAGCAATTTCCTTAAAAAAAATCTCTAAATAGTTTTGAACTTGATTGATTGATTCACATTTGCAATGAAGATTATTTCTTCATATTATCAGCAGGTTTTATCTGAGGTCATTTAAATGTACCGTTGACGAATACGCCTGTTAGCCGTTATCTTTGAAGGAAAATGGAGGAATTGTCTTAGCGCGTTAGCTGTGTTAAACCTTTCACTTTTACTTCACCATCCTCTGTCGGAGGATAAACTACTTCTACAAAAGCGAAATGGTTGGCAGGCAAATACTTGTTTTATATACAGTAAGTTAACTTATTGTCCTGTTGGAGACCAAGCTGACAAGCTGTCAGTTAGCAAGCAAGTGCAAGTGCCTTCTTCCCCTTTTTAAAGATCTCTTTATTAAATGAAGTGTACAACCCTGAGACAGGGGGAGTTAACAGCACAATGTAGAGGAAAAAGCATAGAGGGCTATTCTGACTGACTACTGCTAGCATGTTCAGTTTGCTAGCATGTCAGTGGCTTACCAGCTAGTCACTGTCACCAAACCTATAAAACCAAATATTTAACTAAAGCATCAGATTTTATTTTATTTTTTTCTAAATCTCAACTCCTACTTGCTTCTAAAATAAATAAAAGTAAGCCTGATGCAGACACCACATCACTTGACTCCTGGGTAATGCTGTCCATTGAATGTTAAAGAAGGTGCTCTGCACTGCATTAAAAAATGATGTCCATTGAAAATGATGACCATAAGAGCAGGAAAGAAACTGTACGACACTGAAACTGTTGACAGTTCCTGGGGAATCCCAATGTTCACCTTTCAAATAGGCCTACTTTAATATTTTTACGAGCCATTTGAGTTTTATTGAATAATAACATGCCAGAATGGTAGTTGGCTCCCTGTCAAATTTGCTGTTAAGTGTGGACAAGCCAGCCGGAGTCAGAGTCGACGAGCATGTGGTGGAAATTTCCCTCCCTGAGTTATCTTTGGGTACCCGGAGCACTCTGGTGATTCCCTCCCCAGTCCTCAGAGGGTTCACTAAAGCGAGTTCATGTTATTCTGTCAAACTGAGGTCAAAAATTAATGGCTACCTCCGAGTTGTCCTGGCACTGATTTGATCGAAGCAGTGGAGCAGAGCGAAGGGCTCTGGTGTGGGTGTGTTGCTTTCCAGGGCCTGAATCTCTGCTAGAAGGCTTCACGCAAATAATTTAACATTATTGCAATAGAGAGATACACGCTGCCCTTTAAATAGAACAAGTCCTGGTGCTAAGACTATCACTGGTGCGAGACTGAATGTGTGTTTTTTTAGTTTATAAACACCTATTCTTTATCAGCTCCTTATTCTACATAATGGGATCTTGCAGTAATCCGACAAAGTTAGAACCATACTGGTTATTTTATGACTAATTCATGTATTTAGGCTTTATGCAAATACAATTGAATTGCCATCTTGTTTCACTTCAATGTGTAGTGTCATAAATATGCTCACTTAAGAGTCTTATTTCTGAAAGCCACTTACAGCAACATGTACAGCTGCATCAATCCATTTTTTTTGAATTGCTGAATAAATGAGAGATGTGGGTGATTTAGAGGTCTGGAACCAGGTTACCCACTAACATAGTTCTGATGTAACTTTAATCTTTGAGTGTAAAACAGATTTTGATTTACAGTTGAAGTTGCACTAATTGACCTAATGACTACAGTTTGTGTGATGTGTTAGGAGTTGCTCATAGAAACAGAGTTATCATCCAACTCTGCAGTTCCTCTTACTTCTTAGCATTTTAGCAACTTTCAGCTTGTTGTTTTGCTGTTTACAGAAAAGCTTTAATTAGCTGTGCACCTCCTGCCTAGCACCAGGTTCCAGACATAGTCAATGTATTGGTGGTCTTAGTTGGTTTTAGTTGAGATTTAAAAACAAACAGAGCTAAAAGGGTGTGTCTTTTGAATGTTGCTCCGTGTCTGCAGGATGATTGATAGGCAGTTGTTTGCACATCAGGCACACTAGGCGGTGATATGTCAATGTTGTGTATACAGCTTGATTGCAAGTGGTAACTGTAAATAACAAGTAACTGTAATTATTGCTATTCAATAATCAATATTTAGACGCAAATCTTTGATGTTATTGATCAGGTTTTAAGTGCTCTTAATTGGACTGATGTTTAAACTAGGGCTAGAACTAACGACTATTTTGATAATCGACTAGTCATCGATTATCGAAACGATTAATCGACTAATGGGATCATTAATCGCACAATTACTCAATGGCTCTTATTTAGCTATCAGCTAGGACAGGGGTATTCAATAAAAATTCAAAGAGGTCC